>JARFOD010030647.1:0-10617 GCA_031763545.1 Mopalia muscosa
CCACAGAGACTACCACTTACTGGCATTTGATGTGATAAAGTCATTTACATGATTAAAATCTATTAGTGCTGATTATAGAATTAGCAACTGCTTGAAACACCTTGTTAGTAATTACTAGTAGTCTATTGACTAGAAGTATGTAACTGGCGTATAGTAATGTCCACGGCATTGTAGACCAGCAAGAAACAGTGACCTCACTTTTGAGACAAGTGTCTTTTTAATTGCGAGGAACTCTGGGTAATTTCATCCCCGACCAGCCACTGTGTTTAGCAATTGTTTTCGTTCGGAAGGGAGGCTTAATATTTGTCGATTTAGGTGCCGTTTATGGTCTATTTAACAGGCACATATTGCACTGAGTAAATGCGTTTCTTTAGCCAACAACAATATGATCGAGGAACGGGAGAAGGTTCCCATAATGCAGAATTTTTAAAGTTGCGTTCTTCTGTATTTTCTTTTGTGCTACATCACATGATACGTTATAACAGGGGACTCGGTCCCCAATGCCGTTTAGCTTATCTATATGGCAGTTGCATACTTCTAGCTAATGGACTTCTGCTATTAATTAATGAATTATTGCATTACATGCTTAGTTACAAATCTCTAAATACCAGCATACAGGTAGACGAGATGGAACAGCAATATAATTGACTACGATATTAATAGTGATGAGTGAATAGTGACGTACTAGTGGTTTGATGAATCATGTTTCCATAAACGTGGGAAATATTAGTATAGTAGTGTTCAGGGATGTCTCTTCAGCGCGGTATTGAACTATGGGCAGTGCTCCATGTATATTGATCACAAACTAACCCTTTGACATTTGATCATATGCGCATCTCCCTCAACACCTGCAGAGAATAGCAGCAGGTGGCAGTTTTGGCGTCATCACCATGAAGTCGATTGACTAATATTAATTAGTTACAATTGAATTAGTAAATGTAAGAGATTATGATGTATAAAAATATAAGGAGATCAGGAAGTATAAGAGTAGTGTCAGTCCGGAGAACCAAAGTCTCATTTTGCTTTAAATATTTCGCCGCTTTATTTTGCCTGAGAATAATTTAAAAAGTGACAGGAATTTTATTTACGGCAATTAGAGATTTAATATTAGTTGGGAAAAAACAATCACATTAATTTTTGTAAAAAAAAGTTTCCAGTAAAATCGATTTAGGAAGGTTATAGTTGATAAAATGGTCTAGGCCATGAATAGAACTTAGTTAAGTACAAGACAGGTAAGATAACAAGGATGTCTTGGTGGACCCATTTGGCTTCAAAACGACAAAAATATGTTGTCCATTTAATTTAAAGCTAGACATTAACATTGGATGATAGTGAAAACAATTCTTATCACAAATACTAGTAGTTAATCTTTACATGAAGCTTATTTCCAATAACCGGGTATTATCACAGCAGACCGGGGTCCCACTCTGTCCTTTATGTGTAGGTTCCCCACTGAGGTTTTGCTGACTAGGCTCCCAGTGTTTTCTTATTGTTTCTTATTGTTTCTTATTAGGTTCCCCAGTGTGTTATTGTTATCCCTGCTTCGCTTCCCCTTCTCTGTCCTTTTTGTATAGAATCTCCACGGTGTTTTTATTGTCTAGACTCACCATTGTGTTCTGTTTGTTTAGGTTTCCCACTGTGTTCTTGTTTTCTACGCTCCGCACTGAGTCCTTTTTGTGGATTGTTGATTTGGACTTGCAGTTATTAATATAGTGATGTATTTAAAAACCTAATCGGACACCGTATTCAATACATTTGTTGACAGGTTCATCCACATAATGTTTGATCAAACATAGAATGAATTGATATCGAATCAATGAACGCTTATTCCCAACACTGTCAACATTGGCTTATCTTATGTAGAAACTGCTTATTTCTCGAGAACTATTTGTCATAGATACTTCAAGTTTTATTCGACAGACAAAAAGGTCCACTGAAATCGTTCTAAGCATAATTTTGAAAATGAATAGAGACACAGTTTGTTTAGTCCAATGGCTATTCGAGAACACCGACTACAATTTGGGTTTGTTTGTTTGTTCGATTGGTGTTTAACGTCGTACTCAAGGGTATTTCACTTATATGATGACGGACAGAAATACGGAACATCACAAACAAATCTGCTTCCCGTTACCCTTTAGCTCTGCGAACACCAGGGCAACAGAAAGCAACCTCTTTTCTCGCCTCTTACGATCGACCGAGGAAGCCGAGGGAGTATTCTGCAGAGCCATGGCCCACCCGCTCCCTCACAGGGAACTACAATTTGGGGATATTGTACATTATTCCCAGCATTTTTCAGGAATTGCACTGTATTTCTTCCACCGATATTAATTTAATTGGCAATAACATTTTAAGTTATTATTGTATTGTTTCGTATTCTACAAATATACATATTTTTTTAATTAATCACACTGACACAGGAATGTGGGTTATTTAAAATCGATCAATCATATCATGATCTAGATGATATGGAGAATTTGTAAGAAATTTTTATTTGAAGAGGAGAGCCGACTAATGTCTTGCTGAGCCTATTGCTTCAAGTTTTTCAATTAATTATGTATTAACCTTAGTCCCACGACGACCTGCCGTGGTATAAGTTATGATAAGATTTTAAGATAGTCTATTTTTTTAATGTTAGTCATGATTAATCTGCTATAACAAGAGTTACACACTTTTCTCACAAAAGACTTTAGTGTAAGCTGCATTTAGACGACTTTTGTGTCTTCTGTAGAAGGCTGGGTGGCTGCGTGGTCTAGGTGGCCGGCATTTACTGTTGGCGATTCAGTGCCCACCTCTGAGGGTCATGGGTTCGATTCCCAGATATGTTTCAACCATCAAAATTTTCTTAACTAGAATTTGTTCAAACCAAAAAAAGTGTTATATTGAAATAAGAACAACGCTGTTCAGTTGCATTTACCGCTTTTAGAACATGTTTTATATAACCTAAGTAGAAATGTGTTTAACAACACTTATTCGAACATCGAATTATTTTTAAATATCTACGGTACAATGTTTTCTATAATGTGGAGCAATCGAAACTTGTTTTGCATGAAAGTTAAGCACGATTCTTCCACGCTTTGGTGTGACATAAATAACAATAAGAAGGCTAGCCATGACTGCCCAGTAGCTGGATCAGATTTATTGTCGAAGTAGTATACAGTGGGCTATCGGTGACGTCACGTAGAAGGCGCTGCTCTCATCGTCCTTTACCACTAAATATCGCACAGCTCTTACTTACCATGTACTAAGGGGCCAACACCGGCTCTTTAGTACATTATAATGTGTAATCCTTCTTTGTATGTAATAAAATATTACTACATAAATAGTTATGTAGTAACGTTGAACCCTACCTTATTATGTAATAGCAAATGCGACCTATGTTACTTTACCGACTTCAAAGGTACAAAAAATATGAAAGGGGGATAACTCTCAGGGCATTGCAATACACTTTAAATTTCACAGTAACTTAATTTTTTCCATAAGGCTCATTTATTGTGCGAAAATTTACTAAAGCCAGCCATCACATTTTTGTTTAATGTCAAGCTTTTAAGTCCATATGGAAATATAAAAATTAGTTGTTTTTTTAACTGACAAGCGTCAAACATCTTGTCGGACAACATTAGGTTTCCACAAAAACATATATTTTATAACTATGTTATATACTGCTTTGTTTGTTTCTTTGATTGGAGATCAACGCATTACTTGAGGTCATTTTACCCACATGACCGCGTGCCAACCCAATGGGCGAATAAAACTATCACGGAGGCAAATGTCAACAAATAAAGATAGGAAAGGACAATCACAACTCGTAATAAAAAGACTCCACAAACAGATCGCCTTCATGTTGTCCCTTACCTCTGAGAGCACCAGGGCAACACGAAGCTCCCTCCCAACCTACTGTTAATATATTGCAATATGCAAATAACATGTGCATTAATTAAAGTCCACTTCACATGTAGTTATGATATATTACTCAATTTGTCAATTATAGTTGATGGGTTTCGTCTTACACATTTTGACCTTTTCAATAGGAAGATGCTGTCTGGTTTGATCCGATTTCTCAGGCGGACAGTAATTGTTAAAATAGTGACGGGATACTCATGGTTATTCCGAGCGACTATGCTTATAATACAGAGTAACTCGGAATAACACTCCTGACAAGAGAAGATCGTACAAGGCTAATATAAACAAATCGGTTTGTTTGGAAAACGAGATCTATAATATACCTCCGGATTAAGAACATCCGTTACGGTTCTTTTGCGTACAGAGCCACATTCGCGTTGTACATAAGTTTCTTTTAACCAGCCAATTGTCCAACTTCAGCCTTGTAGAAAACTGGCCCTGTTATTTCCATAATTGAACCGCATTTACATGTTGGACCATATTCAGAACTGGGGAAGTTCCCGTTGTTGAGTGAGGTGAATTACGATATAGGCTAGTATGATAGTTATCCAATGACTGTTGTTGTGAAATGGATTCTTGAGATGACCCTATTCATTTTTTAATGGTTTGAACAGGTTGCTCGGGAAGTCAATATGTAGAAGGGTGACATGGCTCACTGGCGAATACCAAACATTTTCACTAACATTGAGAATCCCTCAGATTTAAAGCGCTGATCATTTCTTCTACCACACCAAATTTGGACGATAAACATTTTGAAACGTTTACTGTTGTAAATGTCAGCGTTCTAATCATTATGAATTCTTCATGCCACATCGTAAATGCAACTATAACCACAACGTCCATATTGAAATGGCCCCCGTAAAAGTTAGAGCTGCAATGATTGTTCTGGAAACACCCGGTCATGTAATAGGACAGGTTTGGTGTTCTTTGCGCATGTCGACAGTCAACAAGGGCTTTAGCAGTCGTCCACCAGATAAAGGTAAACGTGCTAGGCTTTTCATCTTTATAACTACGCATATATGCACTCTGTGCAGTGTTCTTATGTCAGTTGCATTAACTGGCACAGAATTAACACTTAACATTATCACAGTTCCCATTTTGTAAGTGTTTACCTCTTTTTAAAGAGAAAGAAATGACAGGTCACCAGCACTTTAATGTATATTACCTTACCTGTACATTATTTGATTTTGTAAACCCCCTATAGGAAATTTGACTATGTCTGAATGTGAAAAGCGGCTGTTGTATTATTTATTTGCATAGAGAGACCGGTGAACAGTCAGCATAGGAACGATTTGGTTTTTGACAGCACACACAAACTCATTGCTTCTTCATTTAACTGGCATTATGTCTTTTCATTTGGGTTCAGTGTACGACAAGCAGTATCTAGAGTGTACGCCTACGCTCTAGATAGTGTATGCTTCGATCTGGTCTACAAATTCCCCTCCCCTCTGGGACCGCAGGTTCGATTCTCACGGACCGTTCGTAGGTTGCATGCCAGCAACCAGAGGAAGGCCACGGCCTTTCTGGGTTAATTCACTACCCAGTTTTCATCCCACAATAATGCTGGTCAATGATTTGTAATTGGGATTCAATTTGATCTAACATCAGATAAAAATCAATAAATAAAAAGCCAGCGTGCACTTTTTTATTTGGGTCGAAATAAATTAACACAGTGTTGGTTGAAACAATTGCTATACTTCGTAAAGGGCATTTCCTTGCGCGTGTGGCCATTTTCCTTAACTCACATTGTATTTAAAGGATATATTAAGGATGCTGACAAGAAAAAACACCCTCTAATAAAAAAGAAAACCTAACAGGGTTTGTAGCTGACCGACATTCTCAGGTCGGGGAGCATATATTCATATGTTATTTTTCGGTCAAACCCATGTGGTAATACATTGAGAGAAACTTACACGTACATACGTATGTGGCTGAGCGCGTGACGGAAAGCAGCCAATCAAACTAGTTCTGCAGCTCGAGCGCGTGATACCATGTTAATGACCCCTCCTTTGAATAGTAACCTGTTTCCGAGCTTCCATTTACAATATTTTAAATTCTTCAAAATTATTATTGTAATCTGGTTCCTTACATACAATTTATTATCGTCATCGCGTCTTAAAAAGTTAAATTAAAGTACAATTTACATCCCAATGCAGTTAATTGGAATACAAATGTCCCTTTTTTAAAATTATTTTATTTATTTAATTTTTATATATAATTTTTCAACCCCACAAATTAGAACCCCACACAATTTGATCCTTGGATGAAAATGCTATTCAAGACATTGAATCATATCTACCGAGCCGTATAGTCATTTTCATTCCAGAGACCGGTTGTGTGGGATCCTCTGAATAGAGCTTTAACTTATCACTAGATTTATGTAAGAGACATCTTTGTCAATTGATAAGAAACCCACAGTAGGCTTATTCTATAGTGTCCTTAAAGAACTGACATTTGTTCATATTTGCCGTAAGTTACTACAATTCAGAGCGAGTTAACAGGTTATCCATAAACCCCCATTTGGAGATATGGAATATTTTATTCGAAAACGAGCCAGATTAAGTCACAACCCCAATCCAAATTAAACAAATTCAATAAAGCTTAGCTTGCTTCACATGCTCAGGCAGATATACTATAAAGAGTTGTGACAAATCCTTGTGTTGTTCTACCTATGCTTATGCCACGAATGTAAATTATTGTGTGAACTTCTATATAAGTTTAAAAGTATGTTATTGAAAAACACGACACGAAGTCATGCCAACCAGTAAGAACGTCCAGGGGCCTTACATTTGCCGTATATAAATTTTAACTAATTAAATATCAACTTAGTGCCATCGGACGTAAGATATTTCCGTTTACCGAGACACGGTTTAACATTCAAAATTGTGGCAATTGATTTAAATGAGTAACCTATTTCTACCACAGTAGTATTACGTAAAACCAAGTCCGGTTATTGTTATACTTCGTGTCAGCTTACCAGGAAGTGTCGAGAGAGGTTATATTGCATAACGCACTTAACCTACATATATTACCAGTGTTTTTACAGAATTCAAATTATCCTTAATTGACACCACATATAATCATCATGTTTCTGAAAATTACATATCCTTCTGATATTACTGAATTACGCTACGTATATTACGTGTACCAAAGACCTACTCAAATCATCTATATGATCTAAAAATGACACCATTTAAATTCACCTCTTGCTTTTCTAAAAAAACAAAGTATCTTCTAAAAGAAAAATAAATGTCCCCACTCGAGTTGAGCTAGATAGTGACAGAGCTGTTTTTATGGCAAGGGTTAATTTTTCATTAGATGGTGGTAACATTACCAGTCGTATAGATAAGGTATTGTGTCTCTTTTTCTTCAAGCGCTGTAATCTAGAAACATATTTGATATGGATTCGAAACTAAATTCAATATGGCGTAAGTAACATACTCTTGAGCAAATAAATATGACAATGTTTATACCATACATCCAGATTCATGGATGATATTATTATATTTTACAAATACTGCTTTCTTTTTTGCTGATATATATATATGGATGATTTTATTTTATTTTACAAATACTGCTTTCTTTTTTGCAGATTCTGAATTGCATATTGGTGGGATCTAAAAGCTACGCTCCATCATTGAGTATGGCCGACAACGAGGACAACCAATCGGCGGATAATTACACAATTTTGCAGCGTTTAAATCAGGAACAAGCACTCAACCTATTGCCAGTGACAATATACCTAATCATTTTAATAATACTCGGTCTCCTTGGAAATGCTCTAGCAATTCATATTTATTACAACAAATTCAAGAAAACTCCATCGAACTATTTCGTTATATGGTTAGCCGTTTTGGACTTGTTATCCTGTTTTCTAGCCATGCCGTTTGACATCGTGGATATGACATTACCTTACTTATTCGACAGCCCTGCGAGCTGTAAAATAATTCGATTCATTCAATCAGCGACTCTTCTCACACCAGCCATCACTATAATTGTAATAGCAATAGACAGGCATGATAAAGTTTTCAGACCTTTTAAACGAATGTCCAACACCAGGGCAAAAATCGTCAATGGTGTGACTCTGGGTATTGCTGTAGTGTTAGCATTGCCTGCTTTATTCGTGTTTGGCAGAAACACGGTCCCGACGAGAATACCGGGGATTAACGGAATCACGTGCTCTGTAGATGATTCCGCACGAGGAAAGACCTACCCTTATGTGTATTACGCTATACTTTTTTTGGTATTCATATTAACCGTTGTGCTTCTGACAATATTTTATGGAAGACTATGGCGCAAAATACGAAGCCGCTCTGCTGGAATAAAAACGACAAGTTCTCCGCCAATGGCGAATAAAGACCGCGAACCGGAGTCACACGAATTGGAGGAAACTTCAACCAGCATGGCACCAGCTTCGCCAAAGAAACAGTATTTCAAGGACAGTAAAATGAAGCCTAAAACTAACAATTCTCCTAAGGTGGCCTCAACAGATTCGGACACTAATTCTGCTCCAGCGACCACACCTCGCCATTCAGTCAAAGTTTACGGAGCAGCTGGCAAAACAACTAAAATTGTCTTCGTTGTTTCTTTGGCATTTGTCATCAGCTTTCTTCCATATTTAATCGCTAAAATCGTTCAGGTAACAGTTGCAGATGTTGATGACTTCCCGTCAGTAGCAGTGGAGGTTATCTACAATATAGCCACTCGTTCATTCTTTATTAACAATGCTATCAACCCAATTATTTATCTATACTTAAACCCGGCCTTCAGGAAAGAGACGAAAAAGCTTTTGAAGAAATGTCGACGTCGAAGATAATAGACTTGTATCGAATTGGCGATAGTATCTTCCTGTAATGAACAATGGTGAACAAAGGCCGAAGTATTTGTATAAATAACTGTATAACAACACTTTATTAATTAGCACTTATAAAAGTTGTGAATTCCTTGTTGTTGGTGAAGAAGAACCCTGTGTAGTTTAAATACCGAGTACTCAGGACAAAACGACCTGTGTGTCGAGCTTGATACTTTCATTTGACGTCAAGTATTTAAGGGGGTATTTCCTTTCAGTGTACACCGATATACAAGCGCATCCGTTTGACATTTTGAATGGAGTTTCGTTCATAAATATTAAGGGTATATTCACGATTGATAAAAGTCTAATGTAACAATGTCCTCGTCTACCAGCCACCTGCAGTTCGACAATAACTTAACATGGTGTGCTGTTTGTGAAAACTGGTTTACGTTTCTTATAAAACCTTTCCATGTAGGGTTTATGCTTTATATATATGACCTGCAATTCCACAATATATAAACAAGTGAGCCACAACGGGAGAGATTGTTCTCAGTTCACTTATCAAAACAAAACCGCTCCACATAATTACATATCACACTGACGAGTAATAAAATATGAAGTACTACAAGAAAAATCATTACTTGTGTGATTGGGGTTAAATGCCTTACGTAAGGTTATTTCACTCACATGGCGGAGTGTCAGCACAATGGATGAAAGAAACGACCCGAAACAACACTTTCAATAAAAAAAGAAAAGACTGGACAATCAGAGAAACTACAAAGACATCACAAACAGGTCGAATCCATGCTACCCCTTTGCTCTGAAATCCTCAGGATAGTAGGAAGATTCATCCCTACCCTCAATCGTATTCTCGCAAGAATTTCTATATTAGACGAGACTAAGACAGCTCTCGTACCCTATACCAGGCCATCGCGCATTAATTCCCACCAACGTATGGGACGACTTAGGCCACGGACCAGCAAATAAAAGAAGTGCAATACCAGATGGCCCGGGTGTATCTTAGAGTCAATGTCTCGACGTAGGAAGTAGAATCGATTATATTTTAGATTGTCCGACCCTCTGCTAATCCAAGCAATCAATGTTAAAATAATCGAGCCCAGTATATGAACAATAACCATTGTTGTAACATTCTGTTTTCTTAAGACTGTTTGATCCTTCACATTAAATTAATCGTATGTCTGTTAATCACTAATTGTCATCTATAAGTCTCATTTTTCTTATTGTGTGTCCTTAACGTAAACATTTGTACTTCTCCTGTTTTATGTTAGTTGGATTAAAATGATTTTTAGAACCTACATGAAATAATCTAGATTTCGGCGATGTCACAATGCTATCGTTTTGTGTAAATTCTCAGTTCAAATTAAAACTTGAGATTTATTTGTCCGCCCAAATGTTTGGGGACACAATGCCAAAAATAAAATGCCATACCAATACAGACGAACCGTGTCTTCAGCCCAAACGAAGACAGCCTGGTATATGCTCACTGATAACGTCTGGGACATGTTCGGGTAAACACACAGTGATTTAGTTATCCAGACTCCGTGCACACTGTGATCGATGCCTCTACCAATAGTGTCTCATTGTTCAGTCGT
The DNA here is from genome assembly GCA_031763545.1 of Mopalia muscosa. NCBI lineage: Eukaryota > Metazoa > Mollusca > Polyplacophora > Chitonida > Mopaliidae > Mopalia > Mopalia muscosa. The sequence continues at coordinate 10,306 of JARFOD010030647.1, forward strand.
TATCCCCCCCCCCCCCCCCCCCCCCCTCCGAATAGAGCCAGGGGTTCATAAAGCAGGCACTGGGTTAATTTAATGCATGCGTTAGTGGGCTTGTGCTCGTGAATCAGCAAATCACAGCCGATGATAAAAGCATAGCTATGTGGCATCTTAAGCCCTGGTCGCTCAATAAGCTGTCTGTGAAATAAGCGCGTCGGGCGCCAATCAAAGTTGGTATGAATATTCAGACTTGGCAAAGGTAAATAGAGCATTGTGATTGGATGTTAGAAAATTGGCGTCCCGTGAAATGGTCTCGAGATCTTTCAGAGGCTACTA
>JARFOD010030657.1:0-10617 GCA_031763545.1 Mopalia muscosa
CCTTTTCTCATACGACATGTATATGTACTAAGGGAGCGGTGTTAATATAGGCAATGAGCCTGTTCATCAATCCCATTCTCATTTTTGTGAAATAAAATAATGTTTAAACCAATACTTGAAAGAACATTGAATATGACGTTAACTGCCAATCAGACAATATTGCGGTCATAAAAGTGAAAAGCCCAAGAGTACGGTGCTAAACGACAATCAGTCAACATAATAGACCAATGACATCCTATGTAGATGTTTCTAACGTTTACAACCTATGTAATTAATCGGCTGGTTCAATGATATCGTATGCTGTTACCTAGAAAATACAGCTCTATTTGTTACATATATTGTGGGATAACGTGGACATGAAGTAAAAACCACCAGTTGGGCACGCAAGCGTAGTACACACAAATTTGAGCCCGCATACTTTCGCCCACAAAAAGAGTCCGTGCTGAGCTTATTCACAGGTAAAATTGTATAATAAGCATATAGAGTATATAGGAAATTCATAGACAACTTTTAGTACTGAACATTTAATAATAATAAATAAATAAACAAGTTCCGTGATCCCAATTAATCATAGGTCAAATGTAATTAATAACCAGTGGATTTATACAACATGAGCAACCAATGGGAGTATTTAACAAAATGGCATCAATGATGTGGCTGAACCAACTGACTGCTGAGTCATGCTAGATATGGCGCGAAATATATTGTCAATAACTACTTTCAGTAAATGAGGAATACGATCATTGTTCATAGGTGATTTTTCACAAATGTTAAGGTGGTTTTAAGACATTGTTGGTGTATACCAATATATTCTTGAGGTTAGTATAAGCAATTTAAACAGCACTTGAATGGAAAACAAACCTTAGGGTATCTACCTGTGCCTTTGCAAAATCCCTTGCTGAACCCCTTGGCTGAGTATGAGAAAAATATTTTTAAAACCCATTTACGCTGAATGTAGTTAGAAACATTATGAAATGGTTAGTTTTTGTTAAACCTGGATACTCAAAATTACAAATTGTTTAAATTCATTTGGTAAGCATCCAATCATATCTTTGTTATTTATCCCTGATCAAATTGACATCTACAGAAAAAATTATTACATTTTAAGTTTTTTCGCACAAAATAAGTTCCTTTTTAGCAAAAGTTGTCTCAGCTGTTGCTAAGCCCGATGGAAGTTTTACTCTGTCAATCTGTAGGAAATCGTATTTGAAAATCAATTATCCTTTTAAAAATGCAAAGAATTCAAGCGTCTTCCATGAGCTGTTATGGATAAATAAACCAATTTCTATGGAGAATCTGTCACAATCTAAAGCGTTTGAAATCAAGATCAGTTATTAATTCAATCTAATGTAATTATTTATAATTAAAAGTACGAATTGACTTCTTCACTAGCAAAACTATGACTGTTGAATGTAATTACCGGGATAGAAACATTGTCAGTTTTGAGTCCATGGGACCCAGTAAGACTCTAAAAACTCATACACCATATTTAATCTAAATTGAGTGGATGGAAATTTTATGTAATTATAAACAAAATGAATTTTGCGCCAATCTGAAATATGATATCTTTATCAATCTGGATGATCTTCAAAATAATATCTGTAAGGAAATTATTAATTGGATTGTCAACGTGTCCAGGCGGATATGAAGGAGGCAATACCGCTAACGACATTGCTTAGTCTATGCGAAAACACTTGTGCCAAAAAATCTCCCAGAAATCCAACTGTCCCACAATACAGCTCTGTCGAGCTCATTTTCCTTGCGTGATCGCACTTCCGAAATCACTGCGATAAATCAAGACGTGGTGGTGGTAAACAGTCTAACCGTATTGATAGGTTTATTATGGTTGTGTTAAAACCGGGCCAGCTTGTGGCCAAACTACTTTAGTCTGTGATACTGATGGAGCTTTCGCCGCATTTGTTTGTGACAATGATACAAAGCTTTGTGAATTTATACTAGGGACTTGAGCGGTTTGTGGCGAACCAGCGTTCACTGCCTGTTGATTTACCGGCGGCTGATCAATAATTGACACATTTGCTGACTGTGCTTCTACAACAGTAAGTGATGGCTGTGGTGAGCCATTTTGGACCTGGGCAACATCTGTTGGTTGAACTGCCACAACATTTCCCTGGACGGTTGCGCCAGTGGGACCGGGTTGTCCCGATGATCCCGGCAATGAAACTACAACAGCTGATTTTGCAGTGTCAGGTATAGTTGTAGGTGGAACGTTTGCGACCGGTGCTGGAGGGACGTCAGGGGCGGGTGTCGGTTCGATTTCTAGAGCCTCTGTTGGTTCAACTTCTATTGCCTCAGTAACTGGAGCAGGTGTTGTAACCACTGGTATGGTAGGAACAGCAGCTGAAGTGGTTGTAAGTGGAGGTGGTGTTGTAGCCGCAGGTAATACATCTACAGCTCCAGGCGGGTTCGCTACAGCCAAAGTTATTTGATTGAGAACTGATATACTACCCTGTCCTTGCACTTGAAAACTATTGGATCCAGCTGTTGACGATGGTTGTTTATAAACGTTAGCTACGTTGCCAGAACTAACGCGTCTAACACTGGTTCCCTGAGAGCTCTGCAAATTTCCCTGTGGTATCTGTTGGGAAACACCTGTCGGTTGAGCAGCTCCTAAAGTTTGTGGCGGAACAGTGTTTTCAGGAAGAGTAGTAGTCGTTAACGGTTGCGTAACGCGATTAGCGCTACGTTGCACGGGATCGGGTTTAAATACCCATTGTCCTCTTATTGGGGCTGTACCATTTCTGACTGCTCCTGCTTCCGGCTCAAATACCCACTGGCCGGATATTGGCGCTGGGCCTCCGCTCGGTGTTCCTAAAGCTGTTTGAAAAACCCACTGACCACGGATCGGTCCTGGAGCGGAGTGAGAGGATCGAGACGCTTCAAAGACCCAATGTCCTTGATGAGGCTCAACTGTTGTTTCAGATTGTGTTGTGACAGTGCCTGGAGGTGTTTGTGAGTTTTGATTTATTTTACTGGTTTGATTTGATTGAGATGTTTGGCTTGTCGTGGCTGCTTGATTGGATTGGGCGCTCTGGATAACCACATGTGATTGGGAGCTCGTTTTGGTAGTCTGGACGGTACCTTGTGATTGAGGAGTTCTTCCGGGAACGGAACTACCTTGTATGTTATTGACGACAGATTGTTCTTGGGTTATTGCCTTGTTTCCAGATACAACACCTCTCGGGCCCTGAATGGAAGTCAGCCTGCCTGAAGAGTCAGGTGTTTGAGCTTGGTTTCGGGATACAGGAACATTGTTTGAAATAGGACCGCTGCTTTGTCTTCCTCCACCGACACCTGGAGCGCTATTGATGGGGCCAACTGTCTTTAGGACGTTTTGATTTAAATTTGCAGTTCCAGTACTTTGGGAGGTAATTTGCACTGGACCAGATGAGAGTCTTATGTTCTGTGGCGCTGGCCGAGCGGCACCCGTTTCTTTAGCTACGTTCGACACCAGATTTTGTCTTTGGTTTGAAGGTATTGCTGGACCAGCTTGTTGTATTGGCTGACTATTGGAAGAATAAGGCCGCACAGCTTGAACTGGGCCTTGAATACTTCCCATATAATCAACGGCTATTCCGTCACTTCTGGCACTGATCTGTCCTTGTCCATATTGAGGGCCAGGTCTTGTGTTAATCTGAAGGTAATCGCCAGGGCCGATATTGTTTGCGGGTGGGACGTTCGTTCTTGATCTCGTTATTGTATTTGTACTACTCAACGGTGCTCCCAAGGGTAGACCTTGGTTATACTGTACTTGGTTATCAATGGCTATTTGAGACCTGCCAGCAGTTACATCGATTACATTTCCGCGCTGGCCTGGCGCATTAGGTATTCCTAAAACATCTCCTATAACGATAGGGTCAGGACCAGTAAGACCTGGTCGTCCTGGTGCGATAGCAATAGACTGGTCAGGCAGAGACCCTACGGTTGTTTGGAAGTAAAAATTAAATAGGTCTAGTCCACCTGGTGTAGTAGGTCCAAAGAAGCCAAACATGGGATCGAAAAAACCTGCAGCCGTCTGTCGCGCTGTTGAAGGAGGAGGTGGATTAGTAGCCTCGAATTCAGGTGTTTCCACTTCTAGTTCACCACCGGCTGGTACAGCTGGTGCCACAGGTGCGATTAACCCAGCACCTCGAATGCCTTGTGCTCCTACAGCTGTATTTGGTGTCAGAGCCGGTCCAGCTTGACCCCGTCTATTCACAACACCAGATATTGGTCCAAATCCTGGAACGTTAGGGAATTGCCCAAATGCTGTAGATGGGGTTGTTACTATAGCAGCTGCCGGTTGAGTTATGGGCCATTCTTGTTCAAGTGCTTCAGTGGGCTCAACTTCTAAGGCTTCTGTAACGGCCTCTGTATAAACACAATTAAAACATGCTCAGTCAAAACATTGTTATTAATACACTTTTACTGTGGAAATTGCCGTAACATTTAGTGTTTTATTTCACGGACACGGATACATAGATTTAAATCAACATATAAATTTTGTCTTGTGTAGTTAATACAAGGAAATTGACCGCGAAGAACTTGAATGTAATACAAACTTCTCTTCGTTTTACTCAATTTGCACCTGATGACGATACAGGTATATGTAACGAAGCCTTGGGTTATATCCCAAAACAAGAAGTGGTTTTCCAGTAATTGTATAATTGTATTTGTCGTTCAAAAAATAAATGTTAAATCTTATTTCATCGCATAAAACGTGATGTCTGCCGAGTAAGTTATTAGAGATACGTATTTAATTATTGGTTCGTTTCAGACATGGGACTTAAAATATGTGGTTAAAAACCTCTGCTATAAATAAACTGTGATGTTGTTCGCTACAGCTGACTAACACATAGCTACGTGTACTCGCCCGCGCTATTCGACGAGCAACGGATAAAAACAAACACGCTGAACAAAAGAGAGTGTTGTTATCTGGATTTATCGGTGGCCTCCATTAGATTCATTCCCACTGAGTAAATGGGGGGTATTTTGGCTCGGTAGTCTCCCATTAACAACTCGTGGTATTCAGGTATGTTAAACTTGAATACACGAAACACTTGTTGATTAACACAGGATTAAATTGATAAACATGTGAGCATAACTCTAGACATAATCACAGCTAGTAGCTACGTTTAATTTGAAATTAATTTAACTTTAAAATAAGTACTGGGTGTGAAGTAACATCCACAGACTTATATTGGCACCATCGCCGAACATGATGTGTGGTTGCCTCATAACATAACTGTATATGTATGTGACTAATATATTATTATGTTTATATTTTCCACATTGTTCCACAACTAAAAACACCTTAAAACCTTTACGATTGATCCAACCCTATAGCTTTGCTAGATTATTGAAATCTTTGTTAGTTATTAAGTGAAACTTTGAAAATTAGCTTTGAAAAAAACCGAAGCCTGTGTTTTAAGTTTTTAATTTTGGTATTTTCAGCATAAGAAACAATATCTCAATATCAACTTGAAGAAGAAGCGGCGCTGTTTATCACTTAACGGCTTAAGCGGTGTAGTTGTGACGGGGCGTTATTGTCAGCGGATATGGATCCATAGTTGATTTATAAATGTCTCTATTATTAACATCAGGAGTAATCAGTGATCGAAAAAAGAAAACATATTGGCATTTATAACATTAAAGCCGAATTGATATATCAACTTTTTTTCTGAATTGAAAAAAAATGGTCGTAAGAGAAAAAAATTAACTCAGACTGTGTAAAAATGTGTACTTACGTCTTTCAATCCGATAGGCGAGAGTACAAGGCAAAGACACAATCCCTAGTATACTGATGTATACACTCCAGATCATTTTAGATTTCACTGGGGCGTCTGAAAAACAAAAAACAGATTCAAGCCTCATTGTTGTAATTAACTTATTAATTGGTTCGAGACACATTAATTGAGGTTTAAATTATGTCACGACTCACTAAGAGTATACAGAAAATTCTCGTTTTAAATAGACCAATAGTTCTAGGCTTACCTGTTAATTTTCAATTTAACTGTTGTACACTTAATACTGAATATAGGTTATTTCGTAGACTATATAATGCTCCACTTGATCAAATGGGCTATTATTCGAGCTAAGAACTACAAAGCTAAATCGAGAGAATCGTGAGTTCGTTAGAGGTTTTTTCTTTCCCGTCATTAAATCCAAGCCAATATATATGCATTGCTCTTAGTTCTATTTTTGGCGAAGTTATTTCGGTACATTTTGTGTGTGTTACAGTTAGGCCTGTAAGGTAATAAAGTGGACATTGTACGAGCATATCAAGCCCTTCTGTAAACATATTTACTGGGTTAGAATTCGGGACTTGTTCCGTCGTGAGCCTCTGTAGCTCAGGCGGTAGAGTATTAGGCCTGTAACCCAAAGATCCCGGGTTCGAATCCCGCCGAGGAGAAGCAATTTTGTCTCTCTTCATTTATTCAAAAATATATACTGGTCGTCATACTATTCGAATAAGCTGTCATCGATTTCACCCATGAATACTTATATAATCGGGTTTCGAGTTAGTCAGATAATAACCTCTTCGTATGGATAAAGGATGACAAATTTATGTATAGATTATATAATTCGGCGGGGAATTTTTTCGATAATTCATTATTACATTCCAGATCACGATAAACACAATATCTGTACCGTGCGTAGTTTTGATTCGAGACTCAGTCTGTCGTGAGCCTCTGTAGCTCAGTCGGTAGAATGTTGGGCCTGTAATGCAAATGTTCGAATCCCTGTGGAGGCAAACGAATTTCTCTCTCATCATTTATTCAAAATATATATTTTGTTAGAATTATGGCACAATCATGGGTATTTATCTCTATGTATTTACAAACGCCGTAGGTAAATCTTTAACTATATAGATTCAAAAAACCTTTTGTGGAATATTCAGCGAACTAAACGTCCGGTTACGTTTTTTAGGAGATTGCCGCTGCTGTATAGTTTTCAGCCACGTACCATTTATTTTAGAAGACGTTCATTCCGCATATGACACGGTGGCTAAACAAATTCATATTATTACTATTATTTAGCCGCGTATTTAGGTTTAATCGGTTTAAAGGTAAGATGGTAATTATTATTCTGTCAGTACATCCATGTAACTTGTACGAGCTCCAAGAATCCAATTGAAGCGACACACCCGCTTGTAAATATTCTCACAAAATATTTTTTTTATTTTAAACTTTCATTTATCTAAACAAAGTTACAGCAGGTGGAATAAACTTTCGCCATGTTTTTTGTGTGTCTTTGAACAATATGGAACATATATAGGTGGAAGTCATATATTTATATTGTAGAGAATGACGTTTTGCTCGCCTTCACTGGTATTGGAGCACGAATCGTGTATCAATCTTGTTTCGCGAGGATCGCGTAGAGTCCTTAAGTTGGTATTTCGCTCTTAGGGATATATACTGGTTTCTTTGGTAATTAAATGTCAAATTCAAAACAACTACGGAAAATATCGGTTGTTTAGGAGAACAACATTAATCTAAGAAAACTTAATCCATCAAGTGTTTTTATGAAATATATTAAATGAAATTTGATTGTAGTGTTTCTGTCCCAAACTGTTTGTAAACAAATAACATTTCCTGTTTTTTTTACGGATTTTTTTTTTTTTGACGGCGAGGTCGCCTTGCCACGCATATAGAAACAAATAAAACTCCTTCCTCCAATCCTAAAATAACTAATTCATAACAAGGTGGACACGTCTATTATGAGAATGTACGTCAAGACAACAAAAACTACTTCCTGTACATAAAAAATACTTCCGCTGTTTTGTTTACAATTAACAAAAATACATCAATGGGATTGGATTGAATCGTTACCCGTCTTACAAGATATACTATATCTGTAATTTATTTATTCAATAAATTTAAGCTCTCAGTCGCAATTGTTGGATAATTAAATTATTGTGTTTTAAAAACAATAAACTGAATAGGCAGGCTAAAAGGCTTTCGCATTTTGGCGGATGATCGTTAATTTATGTAATGTTGGAGGGATAAAATCTCAAACTACTACAACACTAGTTTCAAACCTAGGTTCACAGGTAGAACACGTCATATAACCATCCTATTCCCGTGACAGAACATTTCTATAAAAAGACGTGTATATTGCGTAAAACATGGCCCACTAATACTGAGAAATTGTTACTTAATTCGATTACCTAATGAAGCGTTTTAAATATACACTTACCTGTGAGGTATATTATTAAAAGTTCTTGTCACGAAAATTGTGCCTTTCCAGAACTTTGCACGCACGAAATAAGGCCGAGTATTACTGATGAGGATGCTTATAAAGGACTAAGGAAAACGTCAATGAGAGGCAAAACTAATGAAGTTATAAATAAATTGATGGATAGAATGTAAATAAGAGAACAGTATTATGTTTGTCGTTTTTATTGTAAAATGCGTGACGCGATAGCTTAGTCACCTGACTGGTAATTTGTTCATCAGTTTCCTATCATATAGGTCAAAATGTAGCCAATAATGATAGGATATAGGTACAGACTTTTATTCTTTTCAATGGTACTTTTAAGAAAAAGGGAGAAAAGTAAGACGGAAATAGGCAGCGATGGTTTTCTAATCGTGACCTGTTATTTGTCGGCTTAATTTGGTTAAGACCCATGAATATATGAATATTAGATCGGTCTGCTGTATTCTAAGTCCACTTACCCATCCATCCCTGTTATCAATACACACCAAATCCCGTAACAATATCCTGTCTGTTCAGACAGGAGAGCGGGTCATGACTTTGGTCAGAAACAAATAACAAATAGCACAATCAGTTTACGCTGACAACTTCCTGACTCACACCAACAATTCCATGAAACTGCCTTGTATATTGTCATGAAACAGCATTTCGGCCCAATCTTGTAAGTTTTTTTTTTCAGATTGCAAAACCAAAAGATCTAGGTGACCTGGTTCAACATGGACGAAAATGACGTCATTTCTCAGGCCCACAACTGAAGCCTCATTGTTTGGGGGTCCAGTGTTTGACACAGGTAAGTCATCCTTACATCCCAATACCAACAAAAAGGTTTGATTCAATAAATCGTGGCCCTCTGGCTAAGGGCAAATTGTTTGATGAGTAGCAATACTACCAGGAATTATGTTATCCAAACATTATATAATTACCGATGGTGACTTTACCTAATACTGGAGGACAATTTACTTTCCAACATCATGGAAACGCTTCTCATCTTGGTTGTCCTAGTGTTAAGGATTGTTAGAATACATAGCCGTCATATAAGTAAAATGCTTTTAAATACACCACTCAATCAATAAATCAATCATTTAATAATTACGTCAATTGTCCAGACGACACCTGTCCTCAATATTTGAGTCTTGGTTTGTATTATTCTTAACATATATTACTCGTTACTCATTTATGCACCTTATGTTCAAAAGAACCTTATGTTCAAAAGCACAAATTCTCTTTGCCCTGTGACTAATGCTTGTCGATGTCATTGAAGCTCATATCCCCGGCACTCCAGAGATTGTGTCGGTTCAGTTCCTCACCCCTTCCCCTGTCCAACGTTTTATTAAAATAACAAATTCATAAAGCCTTATGTAAAAACACATAGCAGCCCAATAGCACATCACGAAATAATCACTCATGTGTGACAACCACAGACTGAGGTGTTCACACGATGTTGCCTGTTCATTGCTCACAATTCATTGTTTCTTGGTCACTGAGTGACTTTATTGACAGAACAACATGACTCTAATTCCCCTTCGGCAATTTCAGGTAAAATGGAGGATGACTTTGCTCTTAAATACCAACTCTCCTTTTTTATACAACAATATATCGTTTATGGCATTATCATGGTAATACCATACCTTGTTCTATATAGTTTTTGAATATTTGAATATTTATTTACCAAATTTAAAAGAATCAGAAAGAATATATCAAAGTTCATGACATCAATTGGCGGGAATAAAGTTTAATTCTCTAAATGATGTTTGATCCCGTAACTTAATTTCTGGTTCATCTCGATTTTAGATATTCCCCGGAAATGAGAAAGCTTTTGGAATGTCGTAATTAAATGTATATTAACAACAATATATTTTTTTTTCTGCAATTGTCCAATCAGTGTGTCCCTTTCGTTTGTGGGCAAGGCCATTATATTTTATCATTTGTGATAGACCTTTATGCTATTCCTGAATATTTGCAACACTATTTACATTTCATCCTGATTAACTGACAGAAATACCATATACATTGTGTCTATATCAGTGGTAACGCAGTAGTTGGTTTACACGTTAGCAAAAGCAGGCCAACTGAAACACTCGGGAAAAGCTGCATCTGTTAATACACCTGAAGGTTTATTTTCCTATGTGGCATCAATACAGCATGGATCTCTCGGTCTCTCGTGTATTTAACTAACGGCTACCTCGTTTAAAGTCTGAAACTATGGTTTGAAAACCGCTGCATGACGGAAAGGAGAATAGGCAGCTTTTTAACTTTCCGTTTATCCAAAATCTTGGAATTTGTTTTTTGTGGAGTATTGGTATTGATGTGAAGTAATTGAGTGGAAGTTTCTGGTCAGTGTAATATTATAGCCTAAATAGGTCACATTTGGTGTATTTATCACCATTTGATGGAGGGGTGATT
>JARFOD010030668.1:0-10617 GCA_031763545.1 Mopalia muscosa
GAGAGTGTAGAAATATAAATTGTCAAGGTGCCGCGTCCTAGTACTACCCCTAAGCTTGTCTAAACGTCCATCCGCCAGCCATAAATTATAGCAAGCACCAGTCATGGGAATGGAAACGTGATGAAATCAATCAGGAGACTAGTCCAAATTGTCAAACTCCTAATAATCTTTTGTTTTATATAAGTCAGAATAATAAACTGAAAATCTTCATTATCTAAATGTTCCACATAAAATCGTTCTCTAACTCTGGTAAAGCCGATGGTTGTCTTTACATATAAAGATTTTCATGAATTGTCACTTATATGTGTATGGAATGCGATCTCTGCCAGCTGTCTATATAGGTAAGTGCTTTATTCTATGTCGCTTGGAGACATTCTAACTGCGTATTTCCATTAAAACATGCATGATATGTGACTATCAGCTTTTTGTATAACTCAAATTTCATTCGTCTTGTTTTTTTTTTCTCGCAACGACATACAAAGTTAGTCACAAGCAGATTTACTCAAATTACAAAGTAAGCTACCTTGGATTAAGTGTCTCAGCCCATGGACAAATATGTCCTTGTCTCGATCGATTGCATCAGCGCCCCCTGGTGTACGAATGGAGATTCCAACTATCTAAGTCAAGGTGGCCAACTGAGCAATTTGAGTAAGCCTGCTATGTGACTAACTGTGTATTCCGTTGCAAGAAAAAACTTAAGGGTGAAATTTGAGTTGCACAACAAGCACGTAGTATAAAACACTTTTATACATAGACCTTTGACAGAGATCCCCTTCGATATATGTTAATCTTCAAGGGTATGGAAAGTCCACTAAATTTTATGTTGAACGTCTGTTACGCATACTTCCACCACAGCTGCAGCACATGTTCCAGATCACCGACTATAAGTATGACTAGCCTCTCTAGCTAATTGGCATCACTTTACTAACTGCATGACCTATTACCCCGACGGGATAAAAATGGTGGTTGAGCAGTTTGGTATATACACATGATTTTGAAATGGACGGATGGAAGTTAATACCGAAACTTTGGTTAAATTGCCGAGTTATGGGAAATGCTTTTTTTATACGGCGGTTAAAATATACACGTATGTGGTTATCCAGATATTTCAGGTATTGGATAAATTTGGTTTTCTACCTCATCATCTCCCCCTGTACATGAGGTCTAAAGGTATAAACGACGCCTGTTCATATAGGCTGTGTTTGTGAACTTCCGATATTTAAACGTAATCGTTCTGGGTTATGAAGAGAAAAAAAAAAAAATACCGACGTAAATCTATGAAATTAGATGAAGATACCCCTGATATCTACCAAAACTTTGCCTCAGCTTCCAGTTCGTTGCTAAATTAAAACTCCTTAGGCCCGAGTAGGAAGCAAATCAATAATGAACAAAAACGATAAGATGACTTATTAAAAAATGAAATATTCATACGCCATTTGTAGACAATCTAAGATTGAGCATCAGTAAGCATGAATAGTTGGCATCTCATCGGATTTAATCAAACGTCAAGTTACAAGACTAAAGCATTTGGTAAAGTGCTTGTGAAATTGTACTTTTCCTGTTCTTCTTTTTATTCGTTGCCAGTCTTGTCGAGAGTGGTTTATGTAATCCACAGGATTTGTTTGCTGTCATATGACGGAGGTAAACTTACGTATGGCGTTAAACGTCAATCAATCAAACATACTGATTACACAACATTGGGACATAAATCTAGATGTATGCAATCGGCCATAGGCGCAGTTTCAGTTTAAACCACAGTACCCGGCATTTCAGTTTTAACTACGGTACCGGTACTCGTCAATATCAGTATTAACCACGTTACATGACACTTTCAATTTTAACCACAGCACCCTGGAGTTTCAGTTTTAACCACAGTACCCTGCAGTTTCAGTTTTAGCCACGGTGCCCAGCTGTTTAAACCAAGGTACCCGGAACTCGTCAATTTTGATATTAACTCCGTTACCCGACAGTTTAAGTTTTAACCACAGTATCCTGCAGTTTCAGTTTTAACCACAGAACCCGGCAGTTTCAGTTTTAACCACAGTACCCGGCGGTTTAGTTTTTAACCACAGTACCCGGCAGTTTCAGTTTAAACCACAGTATCCGGTAGTTTCAGTTTTAACAACATTACCTCTGCAGTTTCAGTTTTAAACATGTCACCCACTGTTCGCCGACATGTACTATAAAAGCTGGCAATTGCTTGCTCGTTAGTTTACGCGCCTTTGAAGACAGTGCAGTTAAGGCATACAGCAGTGATTTGATATAAATTTGAAAGCTTTTGGCTATATTTTTCTTCTGAGTAGTTTCCGATAGCTTGTTTACTTCCAAATCTGGTTACGTAATTGCCAATAATCCATAATGAAGCTTATGCAAGTGATACGCCTGTGAGCCTGTAGAGCGTTTTGATGTGCGATTCTTTTGTGTAGGCCATTCTATCGTGATGGCCGATAATATACATATTGACACGCGATAGGCAATGCAATTTGCATTTGGCTTTGTAAAGTTTCTTTGATTTAATAAAAACCGATAAGAAGAACAGCTCAATAAGAAAGATATATCTGTTTATGAGAGCCAGTGAATATTTTATCACAATCAATTCTTATTGCCGGCATCTGGAAAAATAAATACAATCTTTTGACAAACGTATCAGGGCAACATTTCTAGCTCTTTTTCTTGAGCGATTATATCCCTGCAATAATTGACACGAACATTTTTGTTATTATAGACATATATTAAACGGAATATAAAGTGCACTTTCATTATTAAAATCGTCGCTTTTGATTCAGTCTTACTTGTGGAATATACATCTGTTGGTAGAACTGCTCATTCGAAGCACAGTATAATTGCGTTTTTTGTCCAACTGGCATAAGACCACCATTAATTTGCCATAAGCCGTAATGTTAACGTTTTGCCCCACAGCTCCCTCCCAAACTTTCGTTGAGCGAAAACCCCTGGCACATACTTTAATCGGTAATTTTGAAAATTCGGGTGACAAAACGGAAGTGAATAATAGTGGTCTCATGCCAAGTTCTATGACCCGGAAGGCCATCCAAGATAAAGATATAAATTTTTGTTCCTCAATATTCCTCTCTGAAAGCGCCGGTAATTACTTAATGATAACGACGATATTCCCCTGGATGTGTGACAGTAATGATTTAACGATAACGAACTATATTCTTCTTTTGCTTGACAGTAATGCGTTAATGGTAACAAATGGTATTCAGTTGTTGACAGATATGATTTAATGATAACAACCTTTAGTAGGTGAGACCTCTAGCTAAAAGGCAAAAACATTACAATGAGGAATGTTAAGATTCTGTTTCTTGTCCCTACAAAAATACTGAATACACACTACATACATTTGGACAAATGACGCTGTTATATCATTATAATTCGAATAAATTATTAATTAATATTTGTTGGTTTGTTTGTTTGATTGGTGTTTAACGTCGTACTCAAGGGTTTTTCGCTTATATGACAACGGACACAAATACAGAACATCACAAACAAATCTGCTTCCCGTTACACTTTAGCTCTGCGAACACCAAGGCAACAGAAAGCAACCTCTTTTCTCGCCTGTTAAGATCGACGGAGGAAGCCAAGGGGGTATTATGCAGGGCCATGGCCCACCCGCTCCCTCATGGGGCTATCAATGTATACGTATTGGAACAAAAATAGATCTTCTATCCATTCCTGCGGCATTGGTCACTAATTATTTTATTTTATTTTGTGTTTTTATCAACATTGAGTTTGTTTGACTTGCGCGGAGTATTTAAATTTGGCCTTCTGGAAAAAGATATATACGCCATGCAAGCACCATAAGGTATATGCGATATACAAAATGTTAGAGCTCAAGTCGAACTTATCTCTCAGCGAGACATTTTTTGTAACAATTTGTTGCCACTATGCACATATATACAGTTCTGCAACATACATTACAATTTGAGATCAATTGTTTAGCGATTACGCAAAACCCATCGCAATATTTGAGAAGAAAAAAATCTAAAACGGGTGCAGCTGGTTGATTGCTAAATTCCCGCTTTACTTGTCAATTAATGTTAATGAGCCATACGTAAATATCACAGGAATTCATATACAGTATGTAAAGCAATCTTAAGTGAGGCAAAATATAAAAGATATTCCAAAGACATTCCACGCCTCAGTGGCTTTCTAGCCAACCACCAAGGGGCATAACCGACTTGCTTTGAGGTAGACCAGAAAAACTAGTAAGGATTTATGACAGTTTGCTTTGCTTCAATGCCGGGATTTACTGAGTGTCAAGAAAAGTTGCAATGAAAATCTAGATCGAACACATTGTGCTCAGAAATATACAAGTAGTCAAGTTTAGGAAAAAGGAAATAAAAATAAATTGTGATACGAACGAAATAAATGAATTACAGTGTTGAAAGAGAATTAAGCTATTAATTAAAAGGCATGGCATTTAACACATTAACGTATCAGTCCGTGTCTTTATATAAATTTCATAATGTATTTTGGTTACACAATGTCAACCGATCGATCTCATTGATACCCTTAAACGGTAAGCCGATTGTGGTTAAACCCGTGAAGTAACACTTTCTGTCGTTCTTTTCTGTAATATAATGACATAAATAGGTCAATGCACTTGGTACGAGATTTGTGTTTTATACTTGCACCAATCAATACTTTTTGTGTATTAGTGTCGAGTAGGATTCAGGATCAATTGGAATCCTATTGAACAGGAATTGTTTCTTTCAGGTGTCTGATGTAAGCTGGAGTCATGATACATTCTCCTCAACTCAGAATGATTAGTCCATCGGGAAATAACGGCCCAGACCAACACTACATGTATCTACTTCATCATCATTCAGATGCAGAGAGAGTGTAGAAATATAAATTGTCAAGGTGCCGCGTCCTAGTACTACCCCTAAGCTTGTCTAAACGTCCATCCGCCAACCATAAATTATAGCAAGCACCAGTCATGCGAATGGAAACGTGATGAAATCAGTCAAGAGACTAGTCCAAATTGGTAAACTCCTAATAATCTTTTGTTTTATATAAGTCAGAATAATAAACTGAAAATCTTCATTATCTAAATCTTCCAGATAAAATCGTTCTCTAAATCTGGTAGAGCCAATGGTTGTCTTTACATATAAAGATTTTCATGAATTTTCACTTATGTTTATGGAAGGCGATTTCTATACATGTAAGTGCTTTATTCTATGTCGCTTGAAGACATTCTAACTGCGTATTTCCATTAAAACATGTATGCTATGTGACTATCGGCTTTTTGTGTAACTCAAATTTCATTCGTCTTGAATATTTTCTCCGACGACATACAAAGTTAGTCACAAGCAGGTTTACTCAAATTACAAAGTAAGCCACCTTGGATTAAGTGTCTCAACCCATGGAAAAATATGTCCTTGTCTCGATCGATTGCATCAGCGTCCCTTGGTGTACGAATGGAGATTTCAACTATCTAAGTTAATGTGGCCAACTGAGTAATTTGAGTAAGCCTGCTATTTGACTAACTGTCTATTCCATCGCAAGAAAAAAATCAAGGGTGAAATTTGAGTTGCACAACAAGCATGTAGTATAAAGCACTTTTATACATAGACCTTTGGCAGAGATCTCCTTCGATATATGTTAATCTTCAAGGGTATGGAAAGTCCGCTAAGTTCTATGTTGGGCGCCTGTTACGCATACTAATTCCATCACAGCTGCAGCACATGTTCCAGATCACCGACTATAAGTATGTCTAGCATCTCTAGCTAATTGGCATCAATTGACTTACTGCAGGACGTATAACCCGGACGGGATAAAAATGGTGGTTGAGCATTTTGGTATATACACATGATGTTTGGGATGGACGGTTTTAAGCGGAAGTTAATACCTAAACTGTGGTTATGGGAAATGCTTTTTTATTATCAAAGGAGGTACACTACTTCTTATTGCCGACCAGAAATATCTTTGGAGAAGCCCTTGTGAAAATATATGTAACCTCAAGCATCAGCCCTAAAATTGTAAAAGCTTATGACAAATCCTTTTTTATAACAAAACATTTCTTAGTTCCACGTTAGTATGTGTTTTGGAATATAATTCAGCAAAAATTACACATCCGGATCCTCCTCTAGAGCTTAATACTCAAAAAGATAAAGAGAGGATATTTACATTAAATGTGTTTTTAGATCCAGAAGCAAAACCTACATGTTGCTCAGTTCGCATTCTATGATAAGTGAGGAAACTTTTCCAAACAGGAGTTAATTAGAATGCTAATTCTACTGGATATTTTTTAAATGTTCTAAACGCCAATTCTTCAGACTGTTTCAAAAAAAACCTAAGATAAAATGAGCATCTACATTATTTGCAGAAATATTGCAATGTTTTAATTTGATTTTTTCAAACGATAATGTATATGTCTATTTTTCACAATTTCACAATTTCTATATATAGGTAGTTCGGCTGTAAATGAAACTGTCAACAGTTACTATTTGAGGGTGGCATATAAACTTTGTCATCACAGAATTTTTAGTCAAATATTCATATAGAAATACAGCATCCGTCCACAAGTGTGCTTAATTTGATATGTCTTATGTAGTATTAATCTATTTATGACATTTCTGTCTAATTGGCATGTCCACGCACAGCGTATGGCTAAAGGTATGCAAACTGGTTCAATATGACGCCGAGTCTCCTTATCACACTGTTGACACACGGCTAATAGCGGCCAT
The DNA here is from genome assembly GCA_031763545.1 of Mopalia muscosa. Classification (NCBI taxonomy): domain Eukaryota; kingdom Metazoa; phylum Mollusca; class Polyplacophora; order Chitonida; family Mopaliidae; genus Mopalia; species Mopalia muscosa. Next base: position 6,711 of record JARFOD010030668.1, read on the forward strand.
CTCGTTGCCTTGTCATTTCAAATAGAGGGCAATGTAGAGGTAATGAGGCAGAATGACCAAACTCACTGCTGGCATGTAAGTATCACTGCGAAGAATGAATTAACTTTGATTGAATGATTGGTATTTACAGCATCTAAAACGACAGAAGACGTCCGAACGATTTTTTTACCCATGTATTTATGTTATCCTTGGCCGTTCGATTGATCAATACAGTTTAAAGGCATACATTTTAAAGTTGTTGGATCTTAGACTTAGAAACCTTATAACTGTTATGGCATTTTGATTCTGTCAGCTTAATTCTTTGTCAAATTCTAGAACATTTGCCGGTTTAAACATGGTGGACATTATCTTGAAGTCTTTTCTCGATTTTGTTGTTTTCTTCCAGAGAAAGTTTCAGCACGATTATTTTGTATCCTCACACATAATTTAAATACATCCTTATAAATGTTCCTATTGCATCACTATAACATAGTACTTAAGTGGGCCAAGATTCAACTTGGGAAACAGTTTGCCACACTGTTAAATAGCGAAAGTGTTTTAGCATGATGACTGACGCGCCATGTTTCAAGTCTAGTAGTAAATTTGAAAGATAATTGCTGAAACTGTGTCTAAAATTATGATAATAATACAGTCTTGCCAACAAATGAAAATTTACGAATGATTCCGATTAAACTCTAGTGTGTATTAAAATAACACAACAAACAGAAAACAGTAGCTTGATAAAACTTTGTTCTGTGATAGTAAACCTAAACTCTCATGTGGTGTCACAATAATTGATTGTACTTTCTTTCAGTTAATCCTAAAGGAACAACATGTTTTGAAGTGACTAATGGATCCACACCGTTTGTATTTCATATGATAAATAAAGTAAAAGTTAAAAGTGTTAAAGCTAGTGGGGTTCAGGTTTGCATTAACCCCTGAATCACTTGAAAGCTACAATTAAACATTCTGAAAGATGGCGTCACTGTGGAAATTGCATTTGATCATTTTTTTTAAATTTGATATACGAAAAGGTGGTACTAGTTTTGACCAATTAAATCACTAACACTGGACCCTGTCCACCTTTCACTTTTTGTCACAGTGCCTAATAAACTGTCAATGTTATAATTAATTCCTGATATATCCCACTTTATTCTGAGAGATAATGTGCTACCTGTCATAAGTGTATCTAATAGACATTCTATCCAATGTTCGAGCATGCGAAGCCCTCCTTTGTTTAAATCATATTAAAACAATGACAATTGTATAAACAATAACGAAGATAATTTCAGTCAAAACATAGCCAATGATGAAGCCACACCATACGTTTCCCACAAGAGAACAAGAAACAACAAAACCTTGGTCATATTTATATGCGAATTGTTATAAGTGTCAAATAATATGTTAGTTAACCAAAACTCTCCCCCTCGTTAGATACAGCAATCATTTGAGTTTAATGAGATAACAAGACCTATCCCGAAAAGCTGAAAGTTTCTCCTTTCTCCTTAACTTTCGGTTAAATATCAGTTTGAACAAATTCACGGTTTTTGCACAGTATTTTACACTTTGCATTTCACGGTGTCAAATACCATTGGAGTACTTCGCAGTCATTAACGGGAAATGCATTTTTGCAGGATTTTATACACAAGGCAAGCATACGAAATATTGATTATGGCAAGCGATTCTGCTTGTACAGCATGACAACAACTTGCCATCGAGAATATTGTGATTCAAGTATTAAAGTGTACGTTTTAATCCCCCTCTATACACCGTAAAGGTCACAATGGGCTATAATTTATCTTGATCGGGATGTTTTGTTTTTTAAGTGCGTTGCCCAATGTGTTTGGTGATTGGGACGAGCTATGGATTAATGAACGTACCATGAGACTCCATTAAATGATTCCTTTATTGATTCGTGGATTTGGCCCCCGTGAGGGAGCGGGTGGGCCATGGCCCTGCAGAATACTCCCTTGGCTTCCTCGGTCGATCGTAAGACGCGAGAAAAGAGGTTGCTTTCCGTTGCCTTGGTGTTCTCGAAGCTAAAGGGTAACGGGAAGCAGATCTGTTTGTGATGTTTTGTATTTTCGTCCGTCGTCATATAAGTGAAATACCCTTGAGTACGACGTTAAACACCAATCAAACAAACATTGAAGATTGATTTTTTTATTGGTGTTCAACGTCGTGCTCAATGTCTATTTCAAACTGTTGTTCGCGTCAGTACGGTGAAAAACCGGGCGAAAACCTCAGGTTACATAACGCCATTATATAAAGAGACCGAAAACCGAGTTTTACAATATAAAACTTAGCGAAAAACAGAACAGTATTTTTGACAGAAACTGATGTGAATGGCATATTAAATAATGCGGTGTTGCCATTCGGCAATTTGGAAGAGGCCTACAACAGAGTCCTGCATTCGCGAATAAAAACCTTAAACACTAACGCATAAGCTAAATATTTTAAAGGTGATTTCGGTTCTATATATTTTTGGGAAAATTGTATAAGATGGGCCGTTTGTCATTTGGTTGAGGTTTTGTCATACTTGTTGACAACGTGTATGAGTTATCAGTACAGGAAGATGATTTGTGTTTCTGCTCGCGATGGTTTCCTAGCAATACTAAATCGTGTTAAACTGCGAGAAACAAGTGTAGAAACACTACCAGTACTGGCATGCTATTCGTTCTGCGATAACAAAGTATCCTTTGTTCAGCATCTCCGGAAATACGTCCGCCTTATCGGAAAAGACAATGGATGTAAGACATAAAACTGCTTAGCAAGTGACCGGTTTTCATCTGTATCTTATGTATCTCCTGTAGACACATTAGTAGTGCCTTCAGCAGCAGACTAACTGGTTTAAATTCCCAATGCGTATTCATGCAAGTGCTAGACTATTAGCATAAACACACTTATGGGACCATCCAGCTGATTACACATTCTACCGGCACACGGGAGTGGGACTAGTTTCTGATTATTCTAACCAAAAAATCGCTTTATATGCAGGGTATTTATTCTTATTCATCTCTTCATTTTAACTGCCGACGCCTACTATTAATGGCGTCACGATGGAATTCAAGAAGTGTTTACATTTTGATGTACAAATTGGCGAGTGAACTTGTTACTTCAGCTCGTTGGTGTTGATCCAGTCATTCTTAAACTTTTTTTATTATTTTATTGTGGAGAGAGACATCCACTGGGATTCCAATTCTGATCTATGGCTAGCAAACCCAGTACCCTAACCATCTGAGATAGAGAGGCCAACAGCTGGGAGTCTACATAAATATATGATCGCTGATTAGGCGTTATGATATTATTTTATAACACACACAATTATCATCCCAATTCACAACGAGCCAATCTTACACAACATGCACCTATCCAAAACAACTATACTGGTTAATGCGAGCACCTCGTTTAATGAATCATCTTGTCAACAATGTATAGCCATCTTTGGTTTAGTATTGGTCATCCTGATATCAGTCAAACACATCTATACCGAGTGTTGTGTAAAGGTGACGGCCTAAATCTGCATAGTAGTAGTTTTCATTTTTTTTATTATTTGCGCCTGAACTTAACATTACTATAAATCTGCCTAAACAAAGGAATCTATTTTAATACAGAAATGGCTCAGTAGGATCAAACTCACACACGAAATATGAAGTACTCAATATACCATCACATAGTACATTATTTCTCAGATATATTATTGAACTTGAAATAGTTTATAAAAGCCGGTATACCGTTAAGAACTAGTTCAACGTCATACTTATGAAAATTCAGCCTTATAATCATTAACAGGTTTCGAAGATGGATTGATTGATTGCTTGGTGTTTTACGCCACATTCAGCGGTATTTCGGCTATGCTGTGGCGTGAACATTTGGTCAATTTTCGATATCAGAGATAATTCCAATCTGAAGCAACCCAGACAGAAAA
>JARFOD010030679.1:0-10617 GCA_031763545.1 Mopalia muscosa
CTTCAAACAATAATTTGTGCTTTTGTAAAAAAAAATTATATATTTCATCAGCATGCACATTTTAATACAAGCTTATCTTTTGTATTGCATGTGTTATTAGCAATATGTCTTAAATAAAAAAAAAATGGTATACTTTTATTTCTTAATATTACTCTCTTCAAGCTGGGTATGTTTTTACCTTGGTCAGAAAATATGCGCTTGATTTATATTAATTACATGTTTAATTTAATGATGGAAATTGTTATTATCTTTTCTCAAGATTTCTGTAAGTAAGAGATAACAATATAGTTCCATATATATGTAATACAGGAACAGGGTATTTTATCCGGTAGTCTGTGTTCTTATGATTATGATGAAGATAACATCTATATTTCAGTAACTGATACAGGAAAATGTCATAATTCATTGTATATTTTTTTCTTTTTTTTATATGTAAATGTAGTTGGACAAACAGATAGGAGTTTAATATTGGCCTTGTTATAAGTTTATTGTACCTGGATGTACCAAACAAATACAGCTTGCTAATGTGTGAATGGAAATACATCATTCAACATTAATCGTTGGCATGACAACAGAGATAAAGGGAGGCACAAAGACAATACATCAAGTGTGGTTTTTTTTCTTTAGATATTCGCTGGAACTTTTTTTCCTCTCATGAACTGGAATTTGCCCTTTTTACTGTTTTCCAGAAAGTGTTACATAATGGCTTTTCGTTTAACATATGACACTGTTGACAGCTTGCAAATTGAAGGATATCAAATAGCTTCATGTTTTTAGAAAATAAAAATAACGGCATATGCAAACTAAGTTTGCCATATTTATTCAGATTTCTATTCAAAAACTTAGCATACCATTTGCACAAATTTTAAGTATTTGTTCTGTCTGTTTAAAATTCGATATATCCATGGTTTTCTTTTTGTCACAATATTATATTTTTTGTGAAATCATAATATTGTAAATCAATCTATTTGTTCAGTGTTCACTATTTGCTGTGATAACCATATTGTCACAACTCATGGCTTGAACTATTGGGGTTTTATGGGCCAAATGCTACCAGACTTGGATTGCCTTCCAAAATTCTTTAACTTCAACAGTGTTTAAAAGCAAAATTTAAAAGATTTTTTTCTTCTGGCCCTTGTTACTTTCACATGAACATGCAAAACCCCTGCAGCAGGAAATTGAGAAGCGGTTTCCTCTTGCCTTGGTGCTCTCAGAGCTACATGAAGCTGATTTATTTGTGATATCCTGCCATTATGTGAGTAATATAACCTTACATACAACTTAAAATCCAACTCAAACAAGACAACTATACAATAGTATTTTCTTTGGAAAACATGAAGTTGAGCATCAGTTCCCAAGAATGTTGCTAAATTTAACATATTTATTGTTATCTAAATTGTCTTCTCTCTGAAATAAGGGGCAACTGGAACCGATTAGTTCTGTGATGTCTTTGTTTTCTGAGGATAGACCTGTCTTGACTTTGCACCCAGTGATGTCAATTGGTGGTTTCCTTTACCCATTGGGCTTCAGAGAATGCTGCATCCGTATTATTTCCTGTGACTGAAAAACCTAGAGTGTGCTAAAGACTTGCAGTCAAACATTCAAGATAGTTACAATGTATAATGTCCGATAGGGCCTATCTGTCATGTAAGATATACATGAATTTTTAGTTTTGGGTTAGGGTCAATACTAAACCTAACCCTTATACTAACTATAAAGGACAACACAACACCTAAACCTAAACTAAACCTAATCCTTACCCTTAAGGTGACACTGAAATTCCTACTTATACAATCCATCTATAGAAGTCTTTGTTTAGAGTTGTCAATGTGACTAATTATACTTTGTAGACCCAAACCCTATCTCAGTCAGCTAAGGATTTGTTTTTTCATGTATCTGTAGGACATGTGCAATTGTTTTTTTTATCTACTCTTCCCTTTGACAAATTATTAATAAAGCTGCCCAAAGCAAACGATCCCTCTTTATTTTGTGGAAGTTGAATTGTCAATTGCTTATTTGCTTGGTTATGTGAATTTCTCTTGGACAGAGCCAACAATCTGCTTCACTGCTATTGACTATCTGGAGAGCTAATTGGATAATGCGGTGACAGAATTTACAGGCAAGTTTTACAATGTCACAATGAAAGAAATCAGGAACTTAAATGTGTCTGGCTATTGCTTCATACAAACTTCATGCTCTCTGTTGCTAGGAAATGGTCTGTGGACACAATAAGTTGCTTAATGTATTGGTTTTCTATGGTATGTCTGGCTACCTCCTATTCAGTATAGATCTTAAATGGTGTATGGAAAAACTGATGGAATGTATTTCATTTTATCCTTTGGAAATTTACAATGGATTGTTGAGAAGGGTCTTTGTGTTGCCCAGGTGGCTCTTGCAGCTTTTGGAGTGTGATTGTCCTGGCTAGTCTTTGTTGCCAGAGTGATTTCCTTTTGCAGTGAGTTTGGTGAGCTTCCTGTTGCCCTGGAGCTAAGGGGCAATATTAAGCTGATCTGTTTGTGATGCGTTTGTCCTGCCTAATGTATTTAACTTGTCTTGTCTTTGGTTGCTACCAGTGGTATGGAAGCTAGCTGTCCTAGGAGTTCAATAATCTTAAGTGTAAACAAATTAACCTTCACATATTTGGCTGGCGCAGAGCATATAAAAACAGCCTTAAATACGGCTTTTAGCCCCAATCAATCAAAGAAACCTGTTTAAAATATAGAGGATCTGTTCTTGGTACGGGTGATGTAATTTCTGCTATAAATGTTCATATCAAGTAGAAATTTAATAGTATTGAGCTTAGTAGTATTCCATACACAATTGAAGATTTTCATGATTTCATCATGTACAAACTAGTTTGTTTTCTCTTAATATGATAATTTCTACTCTATTTTCATTATGATAAAGTAGTCTTGTTTTTGTCAGTTTCAGTGACCATATATTTGTATGTACTAGTATATGGAAATGTCTAGTCTGGTTGACCAGTGCAAATTTTAATAGTTCAATATTTTATTTTGTTTTCTATTCTTGTCCCCAGTTGGGAAGTCCTTAATTAGTTTCCATGTTGTAGATAATCCTGTGTTCGATGGTCTACTGCAGCCAGTCTGTGGTTATGTATTTGTCCGAAGCTACCTCTGCTCTGAGGTGACCTCTCATACCAATTAGTTGCCATCTTGCTATGTTTTATTCATTCCCATTCTCGCCTGATAATGGCACAATTCTTCCTCAAAAACACCTATATATAACACACTACCAGTCTTGTTATTGTGTTAGGATACATAATTACAGTAATTGATTGCAAAGTAAATTATATTAAGCCATTTATTGTCGACTGTATTAGAATTAATTAATAGTTATCTATTAATATCTGGTTAAGTGTAAAATTTGTGTCAGGCTCTCTGGAATTTTCTTTCACACATATTTCAGAAGTATCTTCCTAGCTAGAGGCCTGTTGAAGCTGCCAATAGAAGGCTTCTGTACTATTGCATGGTAACGTAGAGTTCACATCATATCTAAATTCTGAAGTTATGAATCTTTAAATCTAGCTGTCAATTTGATAACTGTTTCCTTAAGACATACTTTATTAACATGTGATTCTCATTTTCCTCTTTCTCTATCACAATATAAGTAATAAACTATCAATAAATCAAAACGTACTACTGTTTGACTCCAGACTAACAGAATTGCCAGATTTTTTCCAATATCTATTGGTCGAGATTTCACCATGTCACCGTCCTACCGCAATTATAGGGTGTGATTGAATCGGCTGTATCGGGTTTATCAAGAAAGGTTCCTGTCAGCTTGTGTCAGCTATCTTACTCAGAGTTCTTACGTTTTCTGATTATTGCTCACCATCCTGTCATTTTCTTTGATCTAAGCTGGACAGTGACACTAAGAAGAAGATCAGGGAACATGTTTTATCGACAGACCACTCATTCAGTTAACTCTATAAAAATTTACCCAATAATAAGAGAAAACAAATCTTGCTTGTATTACTTATTTTAAACTGTTAGCCAAATATATGGATCCCTACTATGTATTAAATGTAGACAGATAGGGTAGAGTTTTAATTCTTTGTTCATCAAGTCCATTGGTGTAACCATGTTTAACAATAACTATACACCTTTGCTGAGACTAGTATTTACCTCAATGTGTCACAAACTAAATGTACGAGCTGGAAATAGCAGAATTCTGTCAAGAAAAGATAATTGTTTCCCTCAAATATATTATTATCCCATTTTGATGGCGTTCCTAAAATATTCTTCAAATCTGATTATTTAATCAAGAGTTTATATGCCGAGCTTTGTCAGGGTGAAAGACAAAAACTGTTTTCCAAGGGAGATAATTAAGTCTGAATAGTCTCACACACATGGAGGTCATCATTCGCTGATGTATTTAACGTTTACTGCATGAAGTTTTGGGTAAGATTTGTTGATTGTCTTGATGCTTTGAGACGATTCAAATTAAGTGTGATATAAATTACACAAGGGTGTGTTCTTTCTATTTTAATCCCTCTGGGGGTTTTATTATCTTCCCTTTTAGCATTTCTGCCCACGGCGTGGCTTAGTGGTAGCAAGTGCGCTTCCTGAACTGTACATGCTTTGATTTACCGTTCACCGGTTCGAGTCCACCTTTCGACCATCAGGTATATGAGCGAGTCACGTGTTGTGGCTCCGGCATTCGCAGGGGTGGTTTTTACGAGGTTTCCTCCTAATCCTATATAACACATGAACTGAGTTTGAAGATGTGGTGTATTTCAGTCTATCCTCAACATCCATCTCATCAGGGAGCATTCTACCTTGGCAGTGAAAGGAATTGATTTACTGGATTTTTTTATTATGTTGTAGAGTTTTGAAACCAGGAGGAAGAGTGGTTCTGCTTACAAGTTGCATGATGGAGAAAGCTCTTCTGGACAACATAGAGAAGAACTCTACTGAAGCTTATCATGGAACAGGTTATACACCGGAGGACCAATCACAGCTCAAGGATTTGATTGTGGACCCAGAAATGGGTCAAGGTGAACACAGAAATCTAAATTGTAATGAGTCACACACTAAAAGTGGTAATAAAACTGAAATGGTGAGGTCAGATGCTCAAAGAGATGTTCAGAAAAGGAAGCTTATTCAGAAGGCATCAGATTCTATTTCGGAACCAATGACAAAATGTGGAAAGCTAAGGACTAGCGGTGGTAAAAATGACGTAAGTAGTCAAATGTGTTCAGTCACTGGCCAGATGGGACAACCAGAGGATGCAAACAACTTTCAGGCTGATGAACAAAAGGCCACAAAAGATGAGACTGGAAAAGACTTGCCAGGTGTTGATGTTACATGTGGCCATCAAAATGATCTGGAACGATCAAAAAGTATTACTAATGGATCAGGTCATGTATATTTAACCAGTCCAGTAACCCAAGAGATTTCACAAGATGACACTGTCGGAAAGCAATCAATCAAAGAGCTGCACACTGATGATAGTTCTGCTCAATTATTGAGTCCACAATCAATGTGTCATGAAGAACCTCAAGATGAAGAACCTCAAGATATCGGTGATTCTAAAACACCCAATAAACTGTTTTGGACAATTGGACCAAGTTATTATATTAAATTAGGTGAAACTCATGCCAAAATCTGTACATTTCAGAAGAAATAATGAGTATCTGAATCTATGTCTGGTTTTAAATCTCTCTGTTGTCTGTGTTTAGTTTTTGTCAGTGTTGCCCTCAGGTAAGGAAACCGTTTGTTTTGATGTATATCTGTGCACTCAGGTGTGGAGATATATTATCTATATAAGAAAGGAGTAGAAAGAAAATACCTAAATACACAAAACTCTCAAATGTTTGTGGGTGTGTACAACTTGCGTTCTAATGCATCACAATCATACTTGTATATGTGAAATACCTTCGAATAGAATCCATGAAAACTGCAACTATCCTCTACTCTGGCAACAATTGCTTCTCTGAGGTTTCTTCAGTTGAAACTCCTCCAGTTATTGCAATGTTACTATATGTTGATCTGACAAAATCATATTAAACATGGCGTCAAATAGTTATCCAATCACAGCTACTTTCTATCATTTGTGAAAATGTAATTCTGAACTGACAATTTCCATAGTTTACATTCCTGGCAATGGTGACCTTTCATGAACCCCTCTGTATGCCTTGACCTCACTGAATGTCGTTGAAAATGTGATTATCACAGATCTACACAACAATGATAAGGGAACTAAATTTACTAAATTGGTGTAGTTGTAAAGCAGTGGAACATCATTTAAGGGTCAACTCAAAAGCACTCCCATATATATTCCAAATCTGCCTACACTACAACAAATTTATGTGCATGGAAATTATTTTATATGCCTGTTGTATAAAGACATGCTGTATTATGTATTCTCATTGGCAAGCAGGCAGGTGGTTTGCACTCAATATCTTCCATAAACTTTATCAGATTGGTTACTAGCAAGTTCGATGCAGAGCGTAATTCATGCATAGTTAGGTACCATACTGCAATCTAATTGTTCAATTTATTTCTGCTCAATGTCTTGGTTGAATGTTGTCCGATTCTTCTCCAACTTTAACAGTAATGAACCTATTGGTGCAAAATTAATTACTATACTGCAATCTGATTGATCAATTCATTTGGTCTCTATAAATTTCTTTCACTTTTCACTCAATATGTTGCTTAAAGTTTGTCGGATTTTACAAAAGCTGGTCAGTAGCTACAACCTAAGAATACAAATGTCAACTTTGATGCCGAGTGCAATCCACGCATAATTAGGCATTGTGCTTCAGTCTGATAGGTCAAATGATTTTGGCTCAGTATTGTAGTTCAATGTTGTCCGATTCTTGTCGAATGTACTCAACAGTAACAACCAATGAAGACAGATTTCAAATCTGAAAATGAGCAAAGATTATGCCAATTAATTACTATACTGCTACCTGATTTATAGATTGCTTTCTAGAATCTGTTGGATATGGTGAAGTCACATCATGAAAGTGGACAGGTACATAATGCTATCTTCACATTGCCCTTGTTAAGGAGTATTTTCTAACCATAATGTATACTTTTATGTTTTTCTTTGAGTATTTTAATGATCAATTACTGTATTCAACATCAATTCTGTTTGCAAAATGAACCAGGGGCCAGAAAGACCATTAATTCTAAGACAGATTAATTCTAAATTATACTTGGGTAGAGATCTGAAATAGACATCCAGTGTTCCCAGCTTGAACCTCTCAGATTATGATGAAAACCCATCAAAATTATCCATTGTGTGAAAAATCAACACAAAAATTAAGTCTCATACAACATTTTGTTTCCACATACAGCCTCCTGAAATTTGCTCAAAATGACAAAAAGCTCTTGAAAGAGCAGGAATGGGTTTTTTCAAATTTTGGAAGCTCATAACTTAGGATTGGAAACCGCAAAGGAACTGAATCTTTACTTACTTTTTCTCAAATTGCAAGAATATGGTCTACTTTTCATTTCAAATTATTTACACCCAATTAATCCACTTTGTTCAATCAAACTTGACATGGGTGATTTCTGAGGTCACCCTGTGCCGACACGAGTGGATATATGCATCCCAAATCTCGAATGTGTCCTCTATAGGGGGTTGTCTATCGCCACAAACAAGTACAGGTTTAAGAAGTCATTTGTAGAGGAATGGCATCCATCCAAAGTTGGATTTTTATGAAAAATGCTGTCTCATCTCGACAATGGACCCCCATTTTAAGACCATATTTTGAAAAATTTAAATTTTGCATAATTCCATGGATACAAAACTTCAAACCAGCTTAACATTTTCACAAGCTTTTTCAGCATATTTCATGAGGTTGTATCTTGGAAAAGAAATTTGTATGAGGCTAATCTTTTTCATCAAAATCTAAGAGGATTGAGTGGTAATATTCAGAAAACTGGTTGATTTGACATGGAATGTTATTACTAAGCAAACCAATCTTGTGTAATAACTGAAGATTTACAAAAAACAAAAATACAATATTTCTTTTTTTCCATTTTATTAAGGCATGTTGTGAGGACAGTAACGACATTCATCCTTATATCACCACATGTTTTAAATAGTGCTAAAATAGTGGAGGTTAAAAGCAGAACAGTTTTTCCGTGACCAATATGAAACATATCTAAATTTCATCATCTCACTAGCCTTGGTAATTTTAAGTACTTTGCCTCCCATCTAAAAGTGACAAACAAAAACTGGCTTAGTGTTGGTTTTTCATTGAAAATTGTTATTATGTTTACTACTGTTTAACTAATGACAAAATAAAATGTGAATAACACTTATTGAGTATGTTATGGTCACAACAACAATTCAATTTTCTGGTAATTTGGGTTTCATTAATTGAATAACATTACCAGTGGTACACTGTATTACACCTCCTATCAGTCATAGTCTATATAATGATTATCTCTTTACAAATTCTACAAAACCAAATAAACATTATAACAAATTGTAACACAGAGAATAGAAGTTACAATAAAAGGGTGGAAGACAAATTTAACACACAAGGCAAGAGACAACTTAAATTAGCACACTTGAACTGGAAGGCTTGTCAGTTTACTTACATAGGAAATTTTCTATCATAAGATATTTCAAACAAAATAGTACATATAAGAATATTACTGGTGACATATATAATCCGTACAGAATTTATCATCCACACAGTAAGTTAGAATTGACAGAAAAATGGAGATGTATATAATAAGCCTATAGCACTGACTGTACATAAAAACCAAACACTTTTACTCCAATGTACATGTAGTAAACAATTGGCACATTACATGGCAAGCATTTTTTTGTGAAATTGCCAATTATTTACGGTGAAGAAAAACTGAGAAACTGCTTACCTCAGAGTGCCACAACTGTATGTTTTATAATTATGTAACTGTTAATTGGTACCAAAACAGAAGCAAACGAAATACCTGGGCTATTATCAAAACCATTAAAAATGCGTTAACATAGTTATAAAATAGTTAAAAATGTAACATGCAAGTATTAACTTATCCTATATTAAATTCTATACAAATGAACCGAGGGATTATAAACTTCATATCATTTCAACCTGAGGTTAGCAAATAAAACAAAATATGTCTACCTTCAATGAAAATGTTGATCGAATACTAGTACAGTATCTCCTAATTCCATAGGAATTTCTTCATGGAAAGTACCTGGACTTATGGATTATGAATACAATGTACCAATTCAGCAAATTTATCAATGAATATTTAAATAAAAGGAGACAACTTTTTGAGACCTTTGAATATGACAGCTACACAAATGTTCTCACCAGAATTTCAACTAACTTTTCAGGGGAACATGTATCCAAAGAGAATAAAAAATAAAAAAAATTGTGGAAAAACAAATTTTACCTGTTTTTGACCTTTGGGCAAATTTCAAAAACTTTGTTTATACAATTATGAATTTCAACAAAAAAAGGAGGGCCACTAATTTCAAACTAGGAAGTAAGTTGGTTAAAGTAAGTTTTTCTACACATGATGTCTGTACAAGGGAGCCCATCGACAATCGCAAGATAAATTAGACTACATCACATAAAGGTTTCTCACCAGAGATGATGACATACATTTTATGACACAAGCCTGTTTACATCAAGAACTGGTCAGTTAAATTCATACTGAGAGTTAACCAAACAATTATTACATTTAAATTGATTGATACTGTATAAATTGAATAAGGTTAAAAATAAGCAGGTAACAACAGCTAGGTAAAAATAATAAGTACATATTTAACATATCTCATAACAAAAAGTCCCATTATGTGCTAGATTGATTATTATTAGAACAATAATTGCACTGATTGAGGGGACCATCAATCAATCAAGATATCAATAATAAAAGGGCGATATAAATGCGACTCCAGCCAATCCACACGCAATGAAGCAAGTTCATATAACATATATATTTATATATATATATATATATACGCACACTAATGCTGTAGTCCTTTCACGGACCACTTTATTTACAACATAGTAATATTAACAGTAGCACCGTTTGTTAACTTTGAATTTACGACAAATTAATAACAAGTTTTATTTTTGTTCAACATAGCAAAAATAATCACAATGATTTGTCTTTCAGATTTTACTTTGCATATGTAACAAGCCACTGTCAAAAGTTGAACTATATCCTAAGTCCTTTATGGAGGCATTATTCTGACCAGACAACTATACCGGTATAAAAACTTTTTATCTTTTGTCAACATAGACATACAATTCCTGGATCAAGGTTTTGAATCATTTCAATTTCTTTCTCTTTATTTAACATGAATAAATGTTCCGTCCTTTTAGTTGAAGGGTCTCAAAATTGTTCAATTTAGTTTATCATCTTTAAACATGCCTCTCTATTTTAAAGTAACAAATGAAGAAATGCGAAGAACACATCAGTGTTTTCACTGAACTTCTCTTGGTGCAAACCCTTCACAGCTGACCAGTGCCAATGTAGTTAGAATCTTGTCCTAGACACATTCTCCAACTAAACCATCTCTTGTTGTCTTCAGTTTAAAGCAGACCAGTGCTGATGTAGTTGGAATATTGTCACCATCACATTCTCCAACCAAACCATCTCTTGGTGTGATCTGTTCACA
>JARFOD010030690.1:0-10617 GCA_031763545.1 Mopalia muscosa
GTCCGTCGTCATATAAGTGAAATACCCTTGAGTACGACGTTAAACACCAATCAAACAAACAAACAAACAATCTAATTCAGGAACGCGTACCCAAAGATTAATCATCCAAACGGCCCGATTGTTCTTGGAGCGGTGTGTACAATACCTTCCTTGGTACACGCTCCCAAACGCCGACATGATGTGACGCAGCTGGAGGGTTAAAACTCCTGGTTACCTTTTGCTGTTTTGGAGTCTTGTGGGTTTTTCATTAAATCCATTTTTGGAATTGCTCTCTTAGTTCTTTTTCGATACTAATCAGGTTTGTTCCATTGTTTGGGCCCTGTGAGGGAGCGGGTGGGCCATGGTCCTGCAGAATACTCCCTCGGCTTCCTCGGTGGATCGTAAGAGGCGAGAAAAGAGGTTGGTTTCTGTTGCCCTGGTGTTCGCTGAGCTAAAGGGTAACAGGGAGCAGATTTGTTTGTGATGTTGTATATTTCTGTCCGTCGTCATATAAGTGAAATACCCTTGAGTACGACGTTAAACATCAAACAAACAAATCAGGACGTGAGTTCGACTCCAAGGCGGCTCTCCGGCTGCAAAATTAAAGTATGTTTAAACTAAGAAAGTTTTGACCCTAAAAAACACAAATGCGGACACAAATTATTTTATTTTGACATTGTAATTATCACCTCTGGTGGGATATGCTTTCATGATAAGGGATTTATTGTTAATGTTAATCATATCACAATGATGTTTGAATATCATCAATATTGATGGTATTCAAACTGTTATATCTTCTGATTATGAGCGTTTGATATAAGGACAGCACAAAACGCAAACAGTAGATGGAGAATGAATCACTAACCACACAAAGGGTAAACTAGTAGACACCATGTCGTTAATATGGGGTCGCGCCTAATCATACTCTCCAAGAAACAAAATATTTCTTCACGGCTGAGTGAAGATGTGAAATGGAAGACGAAAGTTGAGGAGGCTAAATCTTATTTCTAACCAAATGTCTCTCTTAATGTCAAACGCTTGGATGAATGCAAAGGGGTCTGCCCGTCAAATGTTCATCTAGCAAATCTCAACACTCCAGAAGGAATCGGGTTCCACCAGTCCCATTAGTAATCTGTTCCATGTTTGAATATGTGTTCATGGCGCATGGCGTCAGACATATGAAATAGATGAAATGGATGGAATGGACACTTACTGCCGAGAGCCAAGTGCCGGATGTCCAACTTGAGGGGCAGGGAACGCTTGAACACCCAGACGGAATACTTTGCCCTGTGAATTGAGGCGTGGTGTTATCAAAGACTACTACATCAAAACATATTGCTCGTTTTGCGATGTTTTGAACGCAAACAGACCGTCACACTACATCGACACTCAAGTAATTTCCAAGACGACCATCTTATTGCTTAACCGTTTATTTTATGATTAATGCGAGAGCACTATGAATATCCCTGAAGAGGTGCGCTTCCAGTCGAGACGAGCCTCAGGAACTTGGAATGTTCGCTTCCCCTGTTTTGTATCATAAAAATTGGCCCCCAAAATAGTGAACGATTGATACCGTACACACCACCACACATCGGTTGAAATCCGCTATTGTCAAACTCAAAGCAACCTATTCCTTCCCTCTGAGAGGATTTGTGCATGTCACGTGATCAAGAAGAAAACTATTTTTGTGTACACCATCTAACAGCCTATACGGTCAAGGATGACTATTCCACCACGTTTCCTTCGGTTCAAACCGTTGTCAAGGATTATAGAGTTTGAGAAAATATCCATCGAGCCGTTGGCCAATGAACCTTCAAATGGAGTTGTGATCCATTGAATGTGTTTGTTGTTATAAGAACAAGAAGTCGTATACCGGTACTATAGTATATTCCCCAATGTTTGTGTCTATAATTTCAAACATTCTGTGGGTTGGGTGTTGTCCTAATCCTTCAGTATTATCTTAACCAAAGGTATTATCCCGATATAACGCAAATTACTAAAAAAAAAAACACATCCGCGTTTTATTGTAAGAAAGTAAAATGTGGATATAACGAAAATGTTATTTACGACATATAACCGTAAATTTTGCGATCGTCATCTGTTTTTGTATTTTGCCTCTTTGGTTCGGGTTTAACGCCGTCAAAAAACTAAAACGACCAAAAACTTCCGCCCTTTAGGCATATTTTCCCAAAATATGGTCACAGAATAGATACGTATATTAAACCTGGAATAAGCCGACAAGCCTATACTTAATTGAAAATTTGAGCGCAACGTCGAGATCCGATGTAGGCAATTACACAGTTTGCGACGTTTAAAAGCTGTTATCTACTCTAGTCTAGGTGTCCTATTGTATTTCAAGAAATTGAATATTTTTTAACTTTTAGAAATACTTATTCGGGATAGCACTCCTTAGTTTGAACAGAATCTAGGTCAAGACCCGTCCGGGATTCGAACCCGCGCAGGATTCGAACCCGCGTTCCCATAGTGATAGAGGTAAATCTGCGGTAGACCCATGAAATACTAAGAAAAGTTTGTCAAACAGCGGCATGTTGGCAGTCGAAAGCTGGTTAACCGCATTGATTCTATACCTCTACATCCCTGCCTACATAGTCACTGATTTAGGGTGTCACATTAAAGTGACTGTCGAATCTACAAAGATCATTCCACTAAATCAGTCAGTGGTAATTATCTAATATACAAGGAAATCAATTTGTTGGACATCTAACAATGTATCTTTATATGGCCGACGTTATGCCACATTGTGTCTTTGTGATTCGCGGTAGTCTTTGATGTTCACGGTTTAATGCTCAAAAAACACTTTTGTGGTTTGGTAAACAGCTTCGTTTAATCCTTTTTTCTGACGACCAATGTATATAAAGAAAAGAAAAACAAGCCAACACAAGTGTCATTTGTAGCGAATGCACCGCGTGGGAGTAAAGCCTAAAACTAGACTATTCTATCTTTATATGTCTACCAGAAGCATCATATATTTAAATTAATGAGGCGAGGAATATATTTGCTTGCCTCCGCATCATATATATATGGCTCTGTGACTAAGACTTCATCGATACGGGGAAAATATCACACCGGTTAATAAAACTGTTCTACAAATTACTTGGTCATTATGTGATTTGTTTGTCGCTAGTGTTACATTCAACTCATTTCAACCCATGTTCCTAATTTCTAAAGACACACCGAAGTCCTCGCCGTCAGTACTGTGCACATAATAACGTGCGCCTTCTAAAATATACTCAATTCTACTTCCTACGTCGTCGAGACATTAACTCAAAGATACACCTCGGCCATCTTGTTTTGGACTTCTTTTATTTGCTGGTCTGTGGCATAGGTCGCCCCAAATATTGGGGGAAATTAATCCGTGATGGCCTGGCATAGCGCATGAGAATTGTCTTAGTCACGCTAACTATATAAACTCTCGCGAGAATACGATTGATCGTACGCCTCACTTTAGTCGGCATTATGACATGCATTTTTCTCCGACAAAATTCGCAATTCAAAACGATATATGAAATTCGTTGGGGTTTTTTTTGTGTGGGGATAGTGTGCCTACGCCGGCGAACAGGCTTCCGCCGAACTAAATACATAATTTTGGTTCATTTTCATACATCTGTTTTCAGGTATAGAAAAATTCGTTACATTTGGGTCATTTAACTTATTAAAACTAAATTGGTTAAAGAACCTGGCATCTTTTATCGATGTTACTTGTATTTTCTTTCGCTACTTTTAGAGATCTTACTAATAATTTAAACTGATTGAAACGTTATTCACGTTGAGCACCCTTCTAGATCAGGCATAAATATCGTAAAACATTATTAAACAACAACTGAGTGTCCTAAATTGTAAGCATCTTTATTAAATATAATTTATTTACCTGTTATCTGTTGAGGATTAAAAAAACGAAAATTATTCGGAACAATGGCGAGCAAGTGCATGCCATGTCAAAAACTATATTTAACAGCAGGCAATTGCTTACGGGCTTGTCATTGTGCTATATGTAAAAAAAAAATATTGGATGACGAATTTAATTATTTCTTATGATAGGACCGCGGCTGATTTATCTTAAACCTTTTTTGTGATTATGAATACGTCTCAATGTTGAGCTGTCCTAATGTCTATATCGAGGACCAGTTTTAATTTATTATGCGGTTTTCCTTTTTCTGCACAAGAATTTCCGGTCATATTTTTACGATGATATAAATTGTAATAAGATAGGATGGTATTTATTTAAACCTGATATGTTGTTTACGTGTCTTTATTAATAAGACCCCCTGCGGCTATTTATGAAACTTAGTGCAAATTCCCTACGGCCATATTTGACATACCGGTCGTCTAAGGTGGGATTTACTGCAACCATTACATATACGATAAAGCTTCGGAACTTTCTCCCGTCAATGATCAGCAACCCAAACAAAAAAAACGTATTGTAAGTGCAGTGGACCTTTAAGAACGTATACTAAATTGCTTGTTATATTTCAAGCTAATGTCTAAATAGCATTATTCCCACTGAGTAGAGTATATAAATAGTTTTGAAATATTGTATCACCATGTATCCATATGTGTCTTTTATTGGAGTTGTAAGTTTACTCTACTATTAAAGCTATAGTTGACTATGATAGCGTTATTATATTTATTTCAGAAAAACCTTTTGTTCGTTCCTGGCTTCCCTAATTGTCTATTTATTGTCAAAACTGGCTTTTGTTAAATTATTTGACCACGCTGCGCTTGGTCTGTCCCATAGCTCCCCACTGCAAGAAATGTAAAATCTGTCATCATATAAACGTGAAATACTCTTGACTGCGGCGTTGAACTCAAATCATAAAGGTAATATAGGAATACTTTGAACATAGACTAAGATGATTGTGATGTTACAGTACAAATACGTTTTATCAATATTTTGTTTACCCGCCTTTATTTTGAAACTACACAAACATTATGAGTGTTAACTTGGAAGTTACGTCAAAGTTAACCCCATAAAACTGTTGTGTTATTGGAATATATGTATAGGAAAAACTAAATAAAATGTAGAGATGAATTAGAGTGTTTACAATACAATACCTTTTAATTGTATTCTACCTGTGTTCAACACTTGAGGTTAATGGGTACAGGTAAATAAACTGTGTATACAACCCACATCCGTGTAGCATTGATAAAGCCGGCCGAGGACTGTCCGGGTCGCACACAGACACAAACCCGACTGAACAATGGGGGGATCTCACACCGTCACTTCCGATCATTACAGGTTTAACAATTTAGGTTACCTATGTCTATAACTGTGTGATTGTTATACTTAAAATTGCAACATATTGAGCATCCTTTTTATGTATAAATATTGGGTATATAAACACTTCGCTGGAATGAAGAAAAATCTGCTTAGCAAAATCCAACTGAACATGGGGAAAACATAATTACATACATGATTTACCCCGAAATATCAAATTTTAACGGGTATTCCTCGGGAACCATATAGGTGCGAGCCGTGGGTCACAAACTGTTTCACTGGATTGCTGAACCACCTTTCCATCATAGGTACAAATACTGACTCTCTTTGTGTATCTCTCACCGGATATAGGTCTCCTTTCCACCCTAGGTACACATACTGACTCTCTTTGTGTATCTCCCACCGGATCTAATTCTCCGTTCCACCCTAGGTACACATACTGACTCTCTTTGTGTATCTCTCACCGGATATAGGTCTCCTTTCCACCCTAGGTACACATACTGACTCTTTTTGTATCTCCCACCGGATATAGGTTTCCTTTCTACCCTAGGTACACATACTGGCTCTCTTTGTGTATCTCCCACTGGATCTACGTCTCCTTTCCACCCTAGGTACACATACTGACTCTCTTTGTGTATCTCCCACCGGATATATGTATCCTTTCCACCTTAGGTACACATACTGACTCTCTTTTTGTATCTCCCACCGGATATAGGTCTCCTTTCCACCCTAGGTACACATACTGACTCTCTTTGTGTATCTCCCACCGGATATAGGTCTCCTTTCCACCCTAGGTAAACATACTGACTCCGTTTGTGTATCTTCCTCCGGATATAAGTCTCCTTTCCACCCTAGGTACACATACTGACTCCGTTTGTGTATCTTCAATCGGATCTACGCCTCCTTTCCACCCTAGATACACATACTCACTCCTTTTGTGTATCTCCCACCGGATATAGGCATCCCTAGGTAAACATACTCACTTTTTTGTGTACCTCCCACCGGATCTAGGCCCTCTTTTCACCCTACGTACACATACTCACTCTCTTTGTGTACCTCCCACCGGATCTAGGCCCCTTTTCCACCCTAGGTACACATACTTACTCTTTTTGTATACATCCCGCCGGATCTAGGCCCCTTTCCCCCCCTAGGTACACATACTCACTCTCTAAGTATATCTCCCACCGGATCTAGGCCCCTTTTCCACCCTTCGTACACATACTCAGTTTATTTGTATACCCTCAGCCATCATCAGGAATGTCCGAAATATTGAAGTCACTAATTACTTTCAGTGTGGCCTTCATACCATCTTAAGAACACATAATAACATTCATTTCGAGGCCTCCTTTCCACCCTATGTGTTCTGAGAACATATGTGCCAAAAAAGCCACTTTTCTTGGGGCGAGGATATGGATTCTACATAACAATGTCGTTAAGATCAGACCCATTGATACACTGACTTAATTAAGAATACCAATGAGATTCCATTTGACTGAAGTATATAGATGAATAAACCATCAGAGGCTAATATAAAATACTCATACTCATGATAACATTAAAAACCATACACTTACATGTTAGTCTGTGCTAAACAAATTATATACAGATTTTTAATTATATCAGCGAACACAAGGTAAGAATATAAGAAACCCAAATACTGTTAATTTTAGTTGTGGAAACCAGTTTTATGAGTTTCATTTTTAAACCTAAACTCAACAGTCTTACAATACACATTAACTTTATTTTCATTTCGATTCCACGCTTCGGATATACCATGCGAATCCTGCTTATAAGCTCTCGAAGAACATTATGAGAAGGACCTGAGTGGAACAACAGTGGGCAATTCGCTGTACCCAGCAGTTAACTATAAGGCTAGGTGTCAAACACACGAGTAGTTTGAGAGCTTATTACACTGTCCGCTTTATCGAGGACAAGTCTTTAGCGGCTCTGTGTAACTGGCCTATTATCTGGGCCCCCAATGGAACCAAAAACGGTGGGATTACGTCTTGTTCAAAGAGGAATCATTAGTGAATTCGGCCTGGCTTAGCTCTCATTTGCGGCTAGTCATTATAGTAGAGTAGTAAGCCACTGTCGCTATTCAAGTAACAATATACCGTTGAGGTCTAATATACCCAAGTTGAGTCCCTATATAAATCAGCATTAAGTTCAGAGACCATGACATAAATCAAAGCTGGACAGCAAAGTGGGTCCGGCAAAACTTTCATTAATCCTTCAGGGCGCGAAAAAAACTGTTGATGCATAAAGGAAAGTGGATTCCACAAGCTTTATATGTAAATTGATAGGAAGTTTGCCAGGCTCTGACCGCGAATAAATGACAAAGAAATTATAGCAATATGTCTCCGTCAAATGGGGATTAATATTTATCGTTAGTTAAGACGTGCATGCGACCATCACAGAAAGACCGGAGCCATCTTAAGCCTCCGCTCACAGGCAAGAAACATTTGTTCTGATTTATACCGACTCTTCTTTAAAACTGTGTATGTGTTCGTTAAAATAAAGATCAATTCCTGATATTAACTCGGCATGAAAAGACTGCGTGTTTTAAGACATCACGCCAGTTGCATGTTTTCTTGAACGTGAACCAGGCAACATGAAAAAAGTTTTAACCTTCTTCGCGTCAAGAAAATAGAATCACACTTCCGGTATTAATTGCCCAGGTTATAGTGTTGAAGTACTTTAATGACGACCGACCACTTTTCTTACTTAACCCTACATGTCAAGTTACCACCAACTAACAAGGAGCTATAGAAGGTGACTTCTCCCTTCGGACAGAGTCAAAATACAGGGAGGGGGTGGGCGGAGCATCCTCACACATGGGGAGAAAACTAGGAGGGTGTGTCCAAACACGTTTTCTAAATATTGGCCGTATAAACTATATATTTTATCAACAAAATAACACGGTGTCACGTTGGGTGTATAAATGTTCACATAATTTATAAATCTTTTATATTACTGTTTGAAGAAAATATAAATCAAAATGATGTTTTATGGATATAGAGGTGTAATTAGAAAGCATGTCCGCCCTTAACGTAAGGCCCTGGGGTTAGCCCGCTGTCACAATAGGTTTAACTTCTACCGTGTCAAGATATGACCTGATCTCTCAAACCTTGTGCTGTCTGTAGTGAAAAAGTTATCTTTATCTTTAAAAAGCAGATATGTATTACGGGTGCTCTAGGTCTCACCATTTGTAGAAAAACAAACCTTAAAACACAAAAACCCTTAAAATCATGCGCTATTGAGCTGACTGTGTCAATAAAGACTCGCAGCTGGCCTAGGGTTATTTGTTCAATATTGACCGCGTGGTTAACTTCCACGAAGGCAACAATTGTTGTCTTGTGGTGTGGAGATTATTTATTAATTTGTACACGGTAATTACATATGTTATGACTGTCAATGGTGTCCCAATTGTCGATATCATGCCAGATCAAATAGCCCGGTGTTAGCTAGCGGAGAACTTCTGTCATAATAGTACGACTTTGTTCCCTGGGCATTTGTTACACAAATCGATTGAAATCACTCCTTGTTATTGTGGAGCTTTTGACTTCTTTGATATCGTACAGCCGAAAAAAACATCCAGAATTTATAGAATTATTCCGAATTCTCTTAGTCGATTTCGAGTTTATTATTGTAAACATAATGAGTTTAATGCAGTTTTGAATATAAGTTATATAAGTGGTCTTTTATTTCAAATTGTACTATATTTTTCAGTGTTTGTTGGGAGCTCAACTTTCACCCAGTGGGTTGACACGCCTTTAAATAGGAGGGAATTAACGGTCTTGATAACTTCTCTGTGTTCCCTTCATACCTGGTGAAAATTTCACATTTAAAAGTACGAATGCAAAAAAATGTCAATTTTCATCACCTAATTTAAGTTTATTTACATATGGAATGATTGACTTTGGTCCAAAGTGTTCTTCTACAAATATACAATTTTTTTCTCTTTGACATTGGGACGATTCGTCAGATTTAATTAACCAAGATATCTGGGCCAGTGTAAATCATCTTTATAGAAGTATATATTTTTGAGCCTGTATAAATTATTTGGGTAGTTGCGAATTTTTGTTTATTAGTTTCATGTGCGGTACCGTGATGATCATTTGACTTATGTGTAATAAACATGTTGTTACGAACCCGTCTCCTATTATTTCAATTTTTAACGCTTATTTAAATTTGATGTTAAAAGCTTGTTAATCTCAATATTTTGACTTAAACTGTTTATGAGCTTCGCACCAAATTAAAAATAACCTCTCTGAGTTAACTTAAAAAACCCAGCTTCTTTCATGGAAGGTTTTACTATATTTCATGGCTAGGTTACTGCTAGGTACATATATAGTTTGGGGAGACAAATAGTCCTTTCTTCGTACCATCATCTGCGCTCTTTTCTTAATTGACTTTTATGCTCTCCAGGAGACTGAGTGGCGCCCAAGGATTCAAACCATCTAGATTGCTCTCTTAGACAATGGCTTGGTTTAGGGTCAACTGTTTTCACACCTCGCACCACTATGAAAACACCAGTTCCTGAGAACCGAATCAGCCTTCCAGGCGGAATTAATGCGTCCAACTCCGACCCCGTTTCCCTGTAATTTTGTTAGGAAGAAAAATCGTGTTGTTTTTCGCTTGCCTGGATGCGACAGTATCTGGATGTGTGACTTATGACACCTCGCCAACAGTTCTCCATGTAAACGAGCCCAGCAAATTGTAGGTGCCACCTTACAAGAGTTGGTGAGTAATGGTCTTGTCTATACCAATCGGTAGAGCGCTGAACAAAACGACACGACCTACTCACATCCTACCTTCCTTTGAAATATCACCTTTGACTTCTTGATGCGTTGGATTACATTAAATTACAAGATTATCACATATCGTTTTTTGATCGTTTATCTTTGTCGCAATATTTGATACCTAATCTTTGTCCCATAGACAGGCCTACTATTCTGGTCGCTTAGTTCTACTTACGGGTGCAAATCACGACTACACACTATTCGCTAAGTTCTATTCACTGGTGCTAACTTTATTCAGCACTGCTCTGAATAATGCTATTCATTTCGAATACTCACCATGAAACAAATTTTAACAGTTCTATTGTACGAAGAATCTGGGTTCATCAAGTTAAATCAGCGTCGTCGCCTCCGTAGACTAAATCAGTTTCATAAAATCGTCTATGACACAAATTGTAGTCTAAGGATAGGCTACCGGAGAGAATTGCATCTCTGAACCCTTATCCCACCCTTTCACCAAATAGTTTTACAACACTGATATAGATGCAAAACTGTATCCTTTTATAAATCATACTTCCCAGCAACGGTTCGCGATTGGAACTCGCTGCCGGACCCGATTAAGACAATTTCGGATTATAATGTATTTAAAGACAAATTATATAA
>JARFOD010030701.1:0-10617 GCA_031763545.1 Mopalia muscosa
ACCAGGGCAACAGAAAGCAACCTCTTTTCTCGCCTCTTACGATCGACCGAGGAAGCCGAAGGAGTATTCTGCAGGGCAATGGCCCACCCGATCCCGCCCGGGGGCTGTAGTAGGGTGAACTTGAATCTTTAGCTCAGTCAGTATATAATTTTATGAGCCCTATATATGCTCTACTCAAATCCTCGGTTGGAGAGATTTCTCGTTTAAATATTTTACTTCTGGCCACGTGTGTTCGATTCACTTAATACAATAAACTATATACAATAACCAACATGTAATTTGTATACTGCAACACTGTTAACCTTATTTTCTAGGGCGACACAGCTAATATATCGAGTAACTACACCAACATTTCATAACCGACTGCTTGATCCCTTGATTGATTGGTTTAACACATTACGCAATAGTATTTCACTTACATGACCGACCGCGGCTGAGGTTTAGGGCGTGCGCTATTTTGATGTACTGTCCATAGGACTGTCCGTCTGTCGACCCTCAGATATGTGAGTAGGGCACGCAATTCTTCCAGGTTTCCCACCGTAATTAGGCAAGGAACGGTATGGCGTGGGCAATCTCTCGATATAAAAGTGAAATACCATTGAATACGGCATTAAACTCCTATCAAACAAAAACTTACATGAGGGCGATGTACTCAATCAGTAGAAATCCGCAAATTAAATCGGACGTGTTTTGATTTGATGTACAATTTGGCGAAGATTAATCTATTGTTATTAAACAGAGCATCACATTAGTTTTCAAAACTGGTAAAATTTTGAAACCATGAGAAACCCTTAAAACAAAACACCCTAAAGTACAACATCAAACACTTAATAAACACATCAGTACTTTGATGACAAACAAGCAAACAACGAGCAATCCATCAGGCTGGAAGATCTATTAGACTGATCTGATAGCCTGTGTGAGTATCTCACAAACCATCGTGGTTCCAGTAGACAGCTTATATAGCCAAAAGCGTTACCTTTAACAGTCCCGACATAAGAGCTGTATTTCCTTATCATTAAAACCAATAGAGACTGAGGTTCCCTAATATAAATACACGATGTAAATCCAACGGGCCCATAGAATGCAATTCCTGTACAACATCTCCAACTAAAGACAATAGGTTATATTTTCTTCCCATTAAAATGATTTATGTTGTCAAGAAAACGTACGGATGCTTTAATGTCTAACATTTTGTCAGCAGATGTGGTGTGTATTCCGAAACCCTGTTTATATCTACCTTATGCTTTCTCTTCCTGGCATTGAATCAACTTGTTTACAGTAGTTGTTACATTCACAATATTATATCTTTACCACTGTACACAATAGCGCCTGAGGTACAGGGATCTTAGTGTTACAACCAACGGGGTAGTTTTAAAACATTGTCGTGTTTCTCTCACAATTCAGCTACTGCCTTTGGCTAGAAGTTTACCGCTCTCAATGCTTCCACCGGGAATGTGAAAACTTTGAAGGGATCTTTATAATCACCGTTCCAAGAATCAAATTAAGTCCAAAATCAGGGCATTGGCTGGTTTTGTAGATCGTGTCTAAACAGCATTAACTTTATCGCGAAGGCTTATTTTTCCTCGCGGCTAAAGGCATGTGTAAACAGTCCTGTTTGATGTGAGGCACCGCGAGACATAGTGTATGGGCTTTTGCAAAAGACGCTTGGATACTAAAGCGTATGGACTTTTGCAAAAGACGCTTGGATACTAAAAGGGGAGATTGTGCGAAGCTGTATGGGTCATTTAAACGGACTTTGTTCAGATGCCAATACCAAATGTACCAAATTTTACGATCCAACAATAAGACCTTTATGCCTTCTAGCGGTCCCTCGCCTCCGTTATCTTTATTTTTCAAAGACTGTATTGATCTAGGCGATGGCTGGTCATTGTGTGACGTAACGCGACACTTCAGTTTGTGACTGATCCGCCATGTGCCTACCACAGACTGCGGAAGCTGACTTTCCGATAATACGCGAGAGCAACCGTGAAGGCAGATTCATTTCGCCTCAGTCTGTAGCTTGTCGCGTGAACGGCGAGTCACTGGAAGTTTCCGTAACAGCACGGGCATATTATGTTCTCAATTGATTTACATGATTTACACCCTATACGATGGTTTACATGGGACTCCGCTAGTTGTACACGTGAACCAAAGATCTGTTCCCTACGAAGGATCACAAAGACTTGAAAACTCTTTGTTAACCATGCAGTTAGATTTTACTTGAATATCAACTAGCCTTGAAAATTCTACAGGAACAGTATTCTGTGACTGATCAGCATATATTGGTTTAGCTTCAATATATACTATTATGAGACAGGAACAAACTGAAGTCAAAGTTTTCGTTTTCTGTAAACATTTGTATATTTTCTGTCAGCCCATTTGAGGAAAATCAGGATAAAGTGTCCAGTATACAAACACAAGATGGATTTAGAAGACGCCAGTGTAGTACCACTTCAGCGTTATGTCAACTCTACCGGTGGATATAGCAATATCACTACAACAATTGCTAATAACGAATTGAATGTCGTGGGAAAAAATCCATATATTTTACCTTGGTGGCAACAAGTGTTGTTTATCATACCGTTTGTTGCGATGTTTATTGTAGCAGTAGTTGGGAACTTTATTGTGATTTGGATTGTACTAGCACACAAACGTATGAGAACAGTTACGAACTACTTTTTGGTGAATTTAGCCATTGCGGATGGTTTGATATCGGTGCTGAATACATTGTTCAATACCGTTTACTTGCTTTATTCCAACTGGCCATTTGGAGCAGATTATTGCAAGTTCAGTATGTTCATTTCACCCTGCACCATATCGGCAAGTGTTTTTACATTTGTGGCCATAGCACTGGACAGGTAGGATATCGTATTTTTGTTAGATTTTTATTGAATGTCTTGATTAAAACGTCTTAAACCCACACAACAAAAATGTTCAGGTAAAATTGTTTCAATTAAGCATCAATTGAATGAAAATCTAAAAGCCTGAACGGTCTCCTGAACTAGCCATGTTACTCCCTGTCTACTAGTGGCATATTTTATATAAAGTGTTTCGATCTAATATAAAATATTTATTGTCTTGGCATATTTTCTTTTTGACATCCGTGTTGTCCTTCTCAGTTTATTTCAGCTCTCTTTGTTACGCTTGGTGCCAAGGGTGCTATATGTTTGAATTATCTAAGATATTAAATTTAACCAAAGAAAATAAAAATTACGAAGTGTTCTCGCCACAGGGCAGATACTACATGTACAACACAGGTATTTTGTCATATTTGACGACATTTGTCCATTTCGTTATTTAACGTATTTTAAAAATGGTAAGTATGTTTTGTTTTTATGGAAAGGTACATATAAACGCCTGTTCACAAATATTCGAGACTTATTTTGTCCTCACCTGGAAAGCACCCTGATGATGTTAAAATAAATCATGGACATGTTCAAATTAGAATAAGTCCTTATTTTTGAACTTGCAATGTTTTTAATTATATTTTAGTCAGTATAATACATTTTATAAGAATTATTTAAAGTCATTTCTGCACATAAATCAATTATGAAAGTATACATGCAGCAACGAAATTAAAATGCCTTAAGTTGTTGTTGTTGATGAAACCAGACCAAAATCATGTAAAGTTACTAGACGGCAAAATTCATATTACACTGGATCACTGACAGGTCGTTCAACTCCTGAGAAGGTCTTAACATCTTGATCCACCCTCCCAGCCTTTATTGGCTCTTAAATCCTGACGAGAGATTGCGATACACTGGCTCTTAAAGCAGCCCCACTGGTCTAATGATAGAGTATCGGAGCCTATTTGCCAGCTGACCGATTGCGCACTTTAGCGTGATGACCTGTTCCGACGTAAAATCAATTCCAGTTTTTGTGGTAATTGAATAACGTATCTCTCATGCCTCAATTCACAACTCGTTTTGCCATCTCAATTCAGTATTTCTATCAACTTTTGGCAGAAGATATATTACTTTATGGTATTGACCCCTTCTGTTCTGACGCAGTTCTCCATTTCCAGCAATTTATCGTAAAAGATTAATTAGTTTGGGAGCATTTTTGTGTTTCACTCCAAAAGATAATTCGCCACTGGCTATTATAAAAATGCTAATTACGTTAGGCATATCTACATGGACAGCTAGCGATACCCATTACAGCTGTGAAACTGATGGTCCCTGCTATAAAAAGTTTTATTGTTTAGTTGCCTTTAATTCGCCTTTTCTATGGCCAAATTTTCACATATGATAACGACAGGGAAACATCTTAAACCAACCAACACCCGTGATTACCATATACAAGGGTATGTAGCTCGGCCTAATCCAGACCCAATCCTCATAAATTCAGGTACTCGGTATTGTTCTCATTCGTCCATTTCCGTAAAGAGTGTCAAAAACTGCTGAACTTGACAGTTATAACTAGGCATGTGCATTACTATGGTATGGTTTTACGATATACACATGACAGTCTCCCTCCTTCTCAATTTGTGGATGTTTTAAAGCTCCACAAAAATATAAATATTTGATATACGGACTGTAAATATATAAGAAGGAGCATTAAATTCTGCTTTATTGATATCAAATGTCAGCTAGGCTGAAAAACCTGTATAACTGAATGCATAAATGCCCCAAATGACTTGGTAAAATTAACCAAAAGTCTTTAAATATACTATTTGCTTGATTTTCACAGTTTTTGCAGTTTAAACAAATAATCGAAATAGTAATGTATCCGAATTATGGATGAAGCAAGACAAACATTAACTTATCTTTGGCGGATTAACAAGGGGGTAAATAAAAAACTTCCTTAATGATTTGAGACACCAAAAGTGTCCCGATCGCCTTTTTTTTACTTCAATCCGCGGCCGTGGGTTAGTGTTTAGCGAATGTGCTTACTAAAGCCTACTTCCATGTATCGTTCACAGGATGGAGTCCATCGGTTGACCCTCAGTGAGTCACACGATGTGGCTCCGGCAATCGCGGGGAGTTTGTGTTTTTTACGAGATTTCTTCCCGCCGTATTTAGGCTAGAAACAGGGAGAAGAAGACAATCTGTCGTCATATGAGTTTGTTTGATTGGGGTTTATCGTCGTACTCCAGTGTATTTCACTTATATGAGGACGGATTGTCCACTTCACACTGCACCTAGTCTTATTACGGTGGAAAACCGGGAGGAAACCTCATAAAAACCACCCCGCAATTGCCGGAGTCACAATATATATGACTCGATCATATACCTGAGGGTTGACAGGCGGACTCGATCCCGTGAACGGTAAATCGAAGCAGGTTCAGTTAAAGAAGCACGCACGCTACCACTAAGCCGTCATATAAGAGAAATACCCTCCAGTACGAGTTGCGCTGCAAGTTTTTTCTAATCAAACATTAAATCGTTTTTTGAGCCAAATGCAACATTTTTCAGAAAAAAGCTGGTATAAAAAAAGTATAGTTGCACACAAATTCACCGTCGTAGACTAAATTGTTTAAGAGAATATTAGACAGCTGCCTGTTGCTGTCAGAGATAAAGGACACCCCGACGCTGATATGAATGTAATGTAGTCTTTATTGATCTTCTGATTTTACTCTCTGTGGTGCCAAGGGTGGTTCGCACCATTGGGCTGGCATGCTGCCAATTGAGTGACATAACCTTAAGCACGGCGTTAAACTCTAATTAAACAATCAGTTGATATCTCCTCCAAACCAGATAGTCTATTAAGCGGGTAATTGTTGTGTAACATATATCCTTATTCGAGTTCCATCCGGTTAAATCTGCTAAAGTAAAAACTAACACCTGCATTTGTAGCAATATGTATTTAACACATTTTTAAAGTTTTTTTTATTGTAATACATTTTTAACAACAGTACACACTTGAACATGACCAACAGTATTGTACTGAAATAAATGATTGCGTAACAATTGTGGATTGTTATGAATACGCTGTTGTCTTGATTGTCTTTTTGTGTAACCCCCCAAAAAACAATGACTGTTGAAAGATCATAAGTACATTATTCAGTGTCAAGTGAATGAGGCCAAGTTAAAGTACACCGACGAGCAGGGTACCCAGCCGAGATTAATGAAAGATTCACTGTATGTCATTAACTCAAAGTGAATTATAACTAGATGTCAAAACCATTAAAAAGCTAGTCGGAAGTTCAGGGTCGATGAATTATTAAGAAAGTAAAAGTTTATAGTACTGTAATAGTGAATGAAAAAGAGATGTTTGTTAGGAATGGACACGAATGTTTATGATAATTTGAAAATTGGATTGCAATTGAGAATTTCTAACTAACCATGTCATATCATTGTTCGCTTAATCACCAGTAAGAGTGCCCGCTCCTACTTTACGTGTTAATGTCAAGCCGGTGTTGATGTTAATCCCTTTGTAAATTTCTCAGATACATGGCTATTATCCATCCACTCAAGCCCCGGTGGCCGGAACACGTTGTTATATTTATTATCAACGCTATCTGGGTGACATCCATCGGAATATCGCTGCCAAATTTACTGTACGCCACTACATACACTTTCCAGTACACAGACGGCTTGCCCCGAACAGTGTGTATATTGGAGTGGCCGGACGGCGTGTACCAAACCATGGATTTCATGTAAGTTGTTCTCCGATTTAATGAGGAATCTTCAAACTAAGTGGAGAATCTCTTCAAATGTGCACTCTCCCGAAGCTAAATATGATCGATCTGCTGGAGTCTTTGCCAGACTGTGAAAGAAATAATATTCTTGAAATTGGCTTGCCATTGGTGAGATTGGAAGTGGTAATCAATTGTGAGTGGATTCTGGCATGCTCTTTTGTTTGAGTATCCTGTCATTTGGTGGTTTACCACCTCAACTCCTTTAGTTTCCAGACGGACGGTCTCTCAGGAAACCTGCTATGTACCAGAAAAATAAAATCTGTTCGCCTTTGAACGTGCTCCCGTTGACGTATCCATCCAAATACCTTGACGATCATACATGATTAGCGGAAATATAATTTCCACGGCCATAACAGGTTGGCTGTTAACTGAGCCGTCTAACACGGTCCAATGTCGGTGGAGAATGAGTAATTCAATAATTTCAATCTCTGTCAACACTATTTACTAAAACAACGAGCAATGTTCAATCGGATTTATTTACTGCTTATCTTAACACAATGCTAACGAAACAATAATCGTGAACAATGTAATTTAAATCAAAACAGCCCTCATCCTTATCATGTTTAATTTGAATATGCTACAAATAAATCAGTTGATATATGTATTTCCTGATAATCGAGACGGCGTTTGCTTTATCTTTACCAGTTACAACATTGTGTTATTGGTTTTAAACTATTTCCTGCCCATGGCTATATTGGCGGTTGCTTACATCATTGTTGGGATATACCTGTGGCACAGCAGGAGTATTGGAGAAAAGACGCCCAGACAGATAGAAAGTATTAAATCAAAACGAAAGGTGAGCTTTTAAGACAAAAAAACTACCATAAACGTGGGATTGTGCTTTCAGACTTGTTAGTTGTCTGGTATACTTTTTTTAAGCCTGCATTTTGTTTATGTCTTATTAAATGCATATAAATGTTCTGAATAATATAGAGAAGAATATATTTGTGACTGGATCACACCTGGACTTTTAAATAATATTTATTGATATAAGTAAACGGTTATATATATATGATATGTGTCCATGAACATAGGGTGTAGAAGTTCTGATATCAAAACATTAAAGTGACGTCACTTTCTAGTGTCTCATCCCAACTACTTTAAATGATCCGTTGCGAACACAAACAATACCCACACACTAAGTGTCGTAGTTGCATAAATTTCGTTGTACTTAACGGAGGTATTGCCACACTACCTTTAACATGGGACATACATACAGCTCACAGCCGCTGGCTGGCCAGAAAATTCCAGTTTGGCCAACTCTTCAACTTCAATAAACGATAGCTATCGGAGAAAAGCAAAATATCATATTTTCCCGATAGACAAAACTCTCTATTTGTCTCGAAATGTCTTCATTTTGTTATATTTTCGTCTTATTTTGAAATTTTATAAATTGCATAATTGATAGTTCTGGTCCTCTTGAATTGCAAATAAATGTAAGAATTGTATGATAACATATTGCATTATTGTAAACCTGTAGTGGTGATGATGTGTATGACTGAAAACGTGCTTGTTTCCTAATTCCAAAATCAAGAATTTTTCTGTGACATCACATGTTAAACACAATATACAACTATGAGTTTGGGATGTTGAGACTAGTTTTAAAAAAAGTGAAACGGATAGCAGAAATACCACGATATTTTACAATCATATAATCAAAACAAAGCTGATCTGTTGGTGTGTATATCTTCTGTAAAGCTGTGTGTGTATGCCCGTTGTTAGTGTAATATTTCCAAGTAGGCGCAAAACTGCCTTCAATGTCTTCAATTGGTTCTAAGTCATGAAACCACGGGGGACATTTTATTTCAGTTCGACTGATTATTTTGGGTCGATGGTCCCAATATATGTTTCTCTACTTTTCATTTGCGATAATAAGCCTGCTAATTTTTGTAACATAATTTTTCTGGCATACTCATAGTTGTCTTATCTTCGCAATGAGAAATGATCAACACAAAATAACTTAAAATTATTAGTCATAAGTATGGCTAATTAATTTGTATTATTTTGCTGTCCTCTAAAGTGAAGTACTATCGAACAGAGCGTCAAACACAAATCAATCCAGAGTTTCTCTATTTTTCTAAACGAAAAGTTTGTGTCTATGTGTAAAACTCGCAATCTCAAATGGGACTGTATATGAAGAAAATGAGTATTAATGTTTTGATTATTTAAGTTATGAACAACACTTAGAAGTGGGCTAACATAATTATACAATTTCTGGATAAACACTTCTCACAAAACCACATCTCACAAAACAAGAACACAAAACAAGAAGTGGTTATCCTTAAATTGTATAATTATATATTTATTTGTATATATTTTATCAATTTACTCTCAGCTATGTTGCACTACGTGTGAATGCCAGGCAAAAGTGCTTTACATGAGCCTTTTTTTATTTTTGAATATCAGTTAAGAATGTGTTGGTCGCCCATGGCGGGTACATAACACACAAATATATACAACATTAAAAGTTCTTCAAAGTTGATAAGGGGATCGGTATTCTGGTTATGTATGTGGAATGTATTCACCCCCAGTACCATAGTTTCTAACTGATATCATTACTGCCTTTTTCTACAGTTTTATTTTCATTTTATTATTATCTCCAGATGGTTGAAAAAGACTTAGCCATACAACATTCATAATGATGCTAACCAAATGGCCTTCTTAGGTTCACTGATGGGCTCTGTTATCGCCTGATGATTCATCATCTGTGTTACCCATATGAAAAACTTATCAATTTATGTTATATGATACGAATATATGCTGTGGTTAATTGCAGGTGGTAAAGATGCTTATCATTGTTGTGGTTATTTTCGGGATTTGCTGGCTGCCAATGCATGTGTACTTCTTACTGACGCACATCTACCCCAGCATCATTGACTACAAGTACATTCAACAATTGTATCTCATTATCTATTGGATGGCTATGAGTAACTCCATGTACAACCCAATTATATATTGCTGGATGAATACCAGGTGAGTACAACACGGGTAAACCAAATTCATATTAGGGTCAATGACAAAAAATACAATTTTGATAAATTGATCAAAAATGAAACTCTAGAATTATTTTAATATATGTAAAAAGTAAAAGAGATATTTTAGTGTCCGATAAATTACAGAAGGAACGGCGTAATCTAATGGCTTACAATGGAAATCCATATGTTACTCATATAGCTGGTAAGGTCACATATGCCATTGCTTAAAAGTACAGTTTCGTTCTATATTGAAAGCAAGATGACAGAAATTGAAGTCCGGCTAAAAGTCGGAAGGAGATTCAAAAGCAATGTATCTGACACAAAGGTTTTACAGTTGGAATTACGTTCTCAACCAGACTTTAATATAATATAATATAAGGCAAGGCAGCAAAAAACTTAAAGAAAATAAAAGCGTCAATTGACGATACAATGCAACGACAACTTTGAATACAAGTCCATTTAAAACTGTCAAAAATAAATCCATATTAGCAAGAATCGAGACAAAGATCTGTTTTTAATAGATTTGGTTACGTTGAACGCACAATATCAAAAGGTTGACAATAAGTAACAACCTTAGAAAATGCAGTGGTGCGTACCCAATCAAGACTTTATAATGTATACTTTCCCCAAAAAGAAAAACAACATTATTTTTTTTTATCCAAATAAGAATTTTCAACATCATTTTAAACACAGAAATGAGTATCACATTATATTGAAATTAGGCACGCTGGTCGTTCAGCTTTTGAAGTTCATAAAAATGTCAAAATTTATCACATTAAAGTCCATAGCGCTCAGATGATGTCAATGCAAAGTCAATATGTTTTGTGCCCACCATTAACCTTAACACAGCACGGACCCGTCTCGGCATAGACATGATCAATCGACGAATACGGTTTACGGTTTTGCGGAATTCTCCTTCATTCTTGCTCAAGAGCCTGCTGCAGTTCTTGCAGATTTTGCGGCGCTAGATATCGACTGCGCACGCGTCTATACAAATCA
>JARFOD010030712.1:0-10617 GCA_031763545.1 Mopalia muscosa
TATTTTTAAGAGGCGTCCTGTTGCCCTGGTGCTCTCGGTAGAGAAGGGCAACAGTAAACAGATCAGTTGTTACGTCCTGTGGTTATCCTAAACTGAAACAAAAGTATGGTCAGGGGACGTATTCATCAAGCGGAAAGTGAAGAAAAATTTATTTCCAAACGTCACTTTAAATACATAGACAGCATTGTTTTGAACTTTTTGTAATACCAAGTCATATATTGAAAGATATATTAATAAAATGGAAACATATTGCTTCACAACTTTTTTCAGCAGAAAAGGGTTGGCTGGAGTTTGACAAAATATTTTTGAACTTTAAGGAGTACTTTGCAGGCTTTAGACAATACAGTCAAAACTATGAGTATTTTAATATTTTGTTTAAATTCAGAATATAAGCACGTAAGACTCCAGACGATTTTAGCTCAACTGTAACTGGTGATCTTCACAGAAAACAACTTATAATGTGGTGCAGTGTCCGGAGTATTTAAGACTGACCTCGTAAGTATGGATGGGCCCAGGATATGTATTTTAGTATAAAAACCAGTCGATACGCCGTCTACTTATTTGGACTCAAATGACATTAGTGGGATAAAATTTCCTCCCATCCATAGCCGTTAGAGATAACTTCTAAATAGTTCAATAACAAATGAAACATGCAATCCTGTTTAAAAATGCTTTCTTTGGGATTTCCCTTTCTGTACAAAAACAGTAAATATTATGAAGGTAGCATTAACCAAAAGTGTATGCGGTATACGAACTATGTCTTGTTCGCAGGCGATTAAGTCACCCACAGATAATCGCGACTTGAAATGTGAGAGAGGCTGTGTGAGAATTTTGGGCTTTTGTTTCCATTGACAAATAAGC
Source organism: Mopalia muscosa (assembly GCA_031763545.1). NCBI lineage: Eukaryota > Metazoa > Mollusca > Polyplacophora > Chitonida > Mopaliidae > Mopalia > Mopalia muscosa. The sequence goes on from JARFOD010030712.1 coordinate 862, forward strand.
GTTTCAAGTGGGGTTATTTGCTAGGGCAACGAAAAACAACGTTTTGCAATTAATGTCCAGATAAAAGAATCGCAGCAATTCTCCACGACTCAGGATTATCAATGCCGAATAAACGAGAGTCCAGGGAGGTCAAGAGAGGAGGCTGACCTTTCGACCAATCAACAGCTGTTATTCTTGCACGCGGATCACGTGATTGATTATATCCAAATAGAGCTCGTGATTACCGTCATAGTTATTGTAGTTTTCTTAAATACGATATTTTAATCCCACTCTATCAAACTGTGAAGTGTTTATGGACAGTTAAAAGCATCCCACAATGAACAATTTATCGAAAAATGTCTAGAACATCTTTAAGTAGAGCTTTAGTTTTAACGGAGGCCCTTTGCCATCGATTAGGTACACCACGTGGTGGGGATTTACGGATAGAACCGCTACTCTCTATTTAAAGTCCTGCTAGATTAACGTTACACATGTATCGTTCAATAGTGACGTAAATCGGGAATCTCTCGCCATGAAGTCTTACCATCTCTAGTTGGTCTAATGCTGTTCGAGAATTATGAAAAATTTCTAAGCCGATTTCCAATAAGAGATTAACAAACGCTTTACAACGTCTGTTGTTTTAAACACATCTTAATCTATAAATTTTGAGTTTATTTGTAATGTATTTTATTTCTACAAAGAAAATAGCACACTTATTTTTCGCACGTAAATTGTTATTATAAATCCTACATGGTAATATATTTCTAAAAAGTATTCACAATGGCTTAGGGATGTAGATTAAGTGAAGTCAATGAATCCTCTTATGGTCTAGATAACAAGTTTCTTAATAAACCTTAATCTCGAGTTGTGTTATGGGTAACTTACATACATCTCGAGATAAGGTAATTATTATGGTGTTTATAATGTCGTTATATATGAAGCCAACAAGATATTTGGCATGGGCTAGGAATAAATCTGCCTACAAATGGGTATTTCAGAGAAATAGAGATTAACCAATGAATATATTCGCTAAAGAGAATGAGTTACAAAACGTAAATATAAATGTTTAATTGAAACCGCCATTAGCGAATGTTTCTCCCATCAATGTCTATAATTGTCTTCACTCTAATTCGTTTCATATTGACCGTATAAGGCTATATATGTATATATGCTGTTGTACTCTGTATCAGCAATGGAGTGGTAAATCATCTAGAAGTGTTGTCAAAGCATGACCCCATGAATGGTGAAGGAGAAAGAAGTGTTTACTTTTTATTTCTGTCACCTAGCTATGATGAGTTGAGGAGTGTGAGGCTGGACATACAAATCCCTTGTATTCAAGGTAAAATGCGATAGTAATGATGTGTTAGCTCTTGAAATATTTACTCTTGAGCTTTTGTTATAACTTACAAAATTTTCCAGTTGAGATAGATTCATTTGGCTTCCCCGGCTACCTGTTACGGGAAATTGCTGCATTTAAACAGACCCACACTTCAGGCTGGTAGTTTGATTAGTCTACACGTTGTCCCGAAAGCATCTAGCTGCATGTGTGGTGTACCGAGATAAGTCGGTGATCATGCAGCTATCAACGCTGGCCAACACTAATTATTAATTTACAGGAAATCAAAAGCAAAACAATGAAAAGCAATCAAGGAATGGTCCTGATAAATTATCGAATTAATGAACAAATCCACGAAGGAGGTATTCAAACGATCGGTCAATAAATTAGTATGCCATAGTAGTTAGAAGAGAAGTCAATTGATAGTCTTTCTACGAACACGCCAGTCAATCGTGTCCTTAGAATTCTCATTCTAATGTATTGTGAACCTCTGTCAGGTGGCCATATACGTATCAGGTATAGTCTCTCTTTACTTACAACATTAAATTTCAACAGAGCAAGCCCATTTTTAAGATGTGTTACAGTCCTTATTTACTTCGATCAATCAATCAATCGACCGACCGATCGATCGATCAACCAATCAATCAATCAATCAATCAATCAATCAATCAATCAATGAATCAATCACACAAGCAAGAATACCTACAATCAATCAATCAACCAAACAATCAATCAGTGAATCAATCAATCAAGAATACCTACGAACAATCAACCAAGCAAATAGTCAATCAGTCAGTTTAGTCACATATTGATTGATTGATTGAATGATTAATTGATTGATTTAATGATTTATTGATTGAGTGCGCAATCTTCAACTGTTCAATACTTTATCCAAAACCGTAGGATACTCTGAATAAAACCCCAAATTCCATGAGCGAAACACATAAAGAAGATATAATGTGATGATTATGGAATTTTGGAAAAAAATTGGATTTGTGTCTTTTATTTTATACTTTCTTTGACGTTTAACATTTATTAATAACCCGATTATTAATTAAAGCAAATTAAGACGTGAAAGTTCAGCATGCTTGTTACAAGATTGCATAATAACAGACTCCAAGATTAAATACAGGGCACATCCCTAAAGGTGGACAGTTGTTCTGATGGATACATTATAACAGGCCATTGAAGGCTTTACCTGTATTTAATAATAACCACTGTCATTCCGCGCGGTTTGTCATCAGAGCGAAACAAATACGATGTAAAACCACCAGATGTAAAACGCCAGCATAAATATAATTAACCGTTTTCTAGAAAACAATATAATAATAGTTTCGCTTACGCAGAAAACAAAACAGATGAGTTAGTAATTAGAAATCAATGTATTCTGCTTGTTGCATTCAAGTAATTCAGCAAGGCGTATAACACGATTATACGCCCAAGTGATATCGCGAGCACGTGATCTTAGCGCCGATATACCGCTTGTTCATATGCGACTGATATTTTGGTTCAAATCTCGGCACTACCCATTAATTAGGAATGGAGGTGGAAACACCATATGTTCCCATTTCATCCGTAAAATCTGTCATCTTCCTTATTTGGTCTTTAGGGTTATCTGTTAATAATTAGCCTTTAAAAACGTACACAAGTGTATAATCGACCTTTTAATTAATGTTAGAATTGTACTTTGGATTTAAGGTTTTTGGGCGTCGAAAAAAAAAAAATACAAAAGCAAAATTGTTATCGATTTCATATTTTGTTTATCAATGTAGCGACGTTTCGAAGCACCTTGTACAGAGGAAAAATATTAAACCTATGTATACAGTGTTAGACAGCATAATGGATGACTTGATGCTTACTAACGACTCGAGAAACAGACACCAGCTATTTTAATCCCCTATAAAAGTAATATTGCATTAGATAGCGCCTATTTTCCATGTTGAAAGCCATGAATAATTTTGTGTCTTTTAGAAAGTGAAGATTAACAGTATTTTCGTTATTTTGGGATAACACTTTCTTAGTATGAACAGTTTCTATAGTTCAGAAAATTTTGCAGGTTAAAACCCGTCCGGGAATCGAACCCACGACCCACAGAGTTAGTCACCGAATAAACAGAACTGATTTTACTTGTATGTAGTTTTATAAATATGTATGTATAAATACCTTTACAAATTTCTTTAAAAGTACCTCTGAACAAGATATATTCATACTGAATTTCCCTGTTAAAGTACCACATGTCTGCATGTTATGGGTTTCACGGCGCCTTAAAACAAGGATAAAGTTCGGTTTATATAACCTAATCGCTGCCTGGGTGGATAGTTCAGTTTATTTTTGCCATGCGGAGAAACTATTATTAGCACTGTCGTGATATACATCTAGGCAATTTCGTATTTTTGCATTCATTTTGATGCTTATAGTAATGCATATCATCCATCGAGGATATGAATATAGGGTTTTAATAGATTCATCTGCGCAAACACACAGCATTCTGTATATGCTCTTTCGCGAAAAATCTGTTAAAAAACGCGTACATTTATACGCAAGGCAATATTAAATTAGTAGTTATGATAGCTAACAACGGGTATAGACAATTGTTTATGATTTCTGATTTCTGATTTCTGATTTTCCATGACAATAAAAGCACTGCACAGGGAATTAAGAATACTTACCATAACTCAACAACTCAACAGCATAACACACTCACCTCTTCGCATGTGTGCCTTCATAACAACATCCCCTCGTTTTAACCAATCCGTACTGTGCATTATCATGTATAGGAAAAATGCCTGTCCCTACCTTTAAAATATATATTTGGCTTTTTATAATTGATTTGATTAAAATAAACGTCGGGTATATCTGAACATTCCGACACCTGTAGTGTAGCATCATTAAACTACACAGCAAACATCATGTAAAACAGCAAAATATATACGGTAAGGACACAACGAATTAATAGTACAACAGAGTTAACAAAACTTCAGACAATTAGTATAGCTTACATATTGTAAATATAGGACCAACAGTTAGACCATGATTATATACTATTATTCTTATCAGTAAAATACTACCCGCTTTTAAAAAAGAATATAGCATTCAAAAAGTCTGAACGACTTCAATTTAGTTTATTAAAATTAAAAAAAAAAATGATAGCAATCTGAATCCCGTCATTTTTAACTTTTTCTTTTTACCAGACTGAAAAAACAATTTAGCAAAATAAATTTAGCTATAGCAGTGATGTACAAATAAATTTGTAGATATAACCGCTGGAGGCACAAACATTTTTTTAACGTTTATAAAATGCAATGGATCACGAGCCCTTTATAAAACTGAACCAGTGGTATTATACCACATGTTCAACTGAGCATTCTAAGATAGTATTTCGTATCTCGGTGACAGTTGACTTGGCTCAGGTATGCAAATGACAAAGTGTTGTCAATCTCATCCTCGGACATTTAACCACGACAAGTGCTGTCAGCAATACTATTAACCAATACTGGGAATTTTATTCGCAGGAATGCCTGCATACGTTGACCTTAAAACTTTGCGGGGTGTTTCAGCCAAGAATTCTCGGGGAGGGGAAGGGGGGGGGGGGGGGGGATAAAAAGGGCGTAAAGGGGAAGGAAAATATCTTATCATAAAATTAAAAAAGGCCAGGGCCAAAGTATAGGCCCAGAAGGTGAGAGAGATTCGTGAAGCGATGTTCTCTTAACTACCTATTCGTTTGAATCGAGTAATACACTTTCTTTAAGCTAATTTCATTTATCCAACCACCGTATCTCCTTATTAAAACATGGTCAATATCATCTTATATGCTCTAGTCTTCCTGGAATCCGTTCTGTAGAAACTAGAAGCCTTCCCCACAAGGGTTTCGTGTCGGTGTTCTGGAAGGCGGCTGGGTGGGAAGTTCTTGTTGTCCTGGCGCCCTAAGAGCTATATACAAGGGGCAACATAAAGCCGGTGTCTTTGAGGAGTTTTCTATATTTCGTCTTGTGGTGGTCCTGTCTTGTCTTTGTTTGATTTCAGTGACGTCAAATGTTCTTTCTTTTACCTATTGTGCTGGCATGCCGTCATATGGGTGAAATAACATCAAACAGAAAAAAAAACCAAGTAAATCGTTTTTCTTATCTATAATGTCTTAACAAATTGAGTCGAAAAGCACCGACAACAGAGATATAAATGTACCAACATAGGAAAATGTGTACCCAAACGAACAGTTTCCTAATGCCAAGTCATTCAATATTTTACTGACTGTCCAAATGTAACTTTATTGTTATCTAACTTTTGACAATCGAGTAATCACTGTGACGTAATACAAGTTTGTTAAAAAAAATAAATCACTACAAAAAACAAAAAACAGGGAGCGACAAACAAATGAACTAATCGATAGAAGAATTAAGGATATCTGCTTTTATGAGTGCGATGAAATATACAATGGATAGATCAATCAATCAACTAATCAATCAAGTTTATTGATAAACTAATCAATAAATCAATTCTGAAATAAAACAAGGCTTATCATCAGGAGAGTAAATCAAATAGTCTCCAGATTGTCGCGTATAGTGTAAATAATAAACTGCCATAAACCAACCGATTTGTTCTATAACATAGGAATTAAATCTCTCACCTGTGCTGATGATGATTTATAGCGGTTCCTCAGGTACTTCCAGGTACCTCACAGAAATTACCTCTTCATCTTCACCTGACACAATTATGATGGTTTCGTCAATCTGTATATCTCAAACCATTTAGTCCGGGATCGTATTTTATATCATTCATTTCCCGTTTATTTTTTGTTAGAGAATTAAGTCTTGCCATTAATGTCCAGGAAGTAAGATCCTGTGAAAACGTAATTGACCTGTCAAAAAACTATCCCAATAACAGTTAAAATGAAGTGTTGTGTCAATCTCGTACGTCGTTTAAAATACTATTTATTTTTGTAACACATGTACAAATGAAATAAATCATTCAGTTCGCAAATTATAACTCGTGTTTTCTTGACAAACACAGTTTTCCACTTCTGCACACCGTTTCAAGATGATATGATGGTGTACAATATGCCACCTTTACATGGATGAAAAGTCGGAATCGTTCTGCCATAGTCCTTTGTAAGCTCAGTCGGTTATATAGCTGACCCTGTTAGCCAGTCGTGACAAGCAAAACTTTCGTTCTTTTTAACAAGAATACATGGTTTATATACATTAGTATACATGTATATATAAACTTAAATCTCTTCAATACCTGTAGAGTGTTCAATAAATTATAGAATCGTTTTTATGGTGGTTGACAGAATACATTTAAGTTTGTTTTTTTATTCAGCCTACTATATTTTTGTATTGGCTATATACTTCCCGTACTTACCCTAGGGTGTTTGGACTCCAAATAGAAACAAGTTTGAAATTGTTCGCACTCTACAGCTTCATCCCGTTTTTCACGTTAACAACGCGGTTGAATGTTCCACCAAGACTGTTTTATAGATACAAAAACTTTCATTTTACGAATCTCTTGATGCCTTAAAAGTGGAAACCGAGAATTCCGAAAAGTTTGCTGTTTCGTTGTTAACGATTTCAGTGGTCATTTAATCACTAGTTGTCTTTTTCAGTGAATTATTACCACGGTTAATGGAAACAATTAACGTTCGCATACATGTGTGAAGAATGGAGATATATTAGCAAACTATGGCAGTGAAGAATACAAATAATAATGAATCCATTCCGATTGTATGTTCTATTTTTATGTTCTATTAGTCATACGATGTCTGGTTTGTGTATCTATCAGTTCTGCTCCCTGAATAACTATCTATGTTATATAATATATGTCAAGTAGACATATATTAGGTAAGCCTTTGTTTGAAAGGTACAAGCTAACATAAACTTCTGCTTGAAGTGCATTATCTAACGTTGACTTCTGCTTGAAGTGTATTATTTAACGTTGACTTCTGCATGAAATGTATTATCTATCATATACAAGGTTGTAATGGCCAAATCGTTTATTGACTTTCGTTTGTAGTCAACGGTATGCATAGTTATAGGTAGTGTTTGGCTTACAATGAGCAGCACAAACAAACACAGTGGACATGAGAAAACAAACTGATAGCGAGTCCGGAAACAGTAGGTTCATGGTCCTAGGATTGAACACAATAATTCATCGATATCCATTGTTCCACCCAGTTGTTGACCAACAATGAGCAAAACCAACAATCACAGTGGAAAGGACGACAAAAACCGTTGGCGTGTCCAGCAACAATAGTAGGTACCATTAGTTAATGTATTTCAGATCGTCTTCTATTGATAGGTAAGACCCAAGTCGTTTACAGCCTTGTGCCCTGCACCTACAAAATAACAAACAAATTCGCACCTCTCCATCCTACACGTTAAAACTCGAGAAATCCGTTTCTTTGACACGTTGAAAATGTACTCCGCAGTCGAAACCCTTAATTTTATGGTTTATCGGGCATTTTTCAAGCGAAATCAACTGTCTTGTTTTTATCAATTATAGAATACAGTTAAATTCTTACTCTCGCCGAGAGTTTGACTGTAAGGTTACGACGGGACATTAACCTCGACGTGAAGAGTGTGTGTAGTTATACATCTTTCATTACTGAAAAAAGAACACAAAGTGGGCCTATAAATTTCCTTGTTGTCTTTCGCACACTATAAACCTTTGGATTGAATCGCTACTATAGGCCTACTTCATTATTCCCGCGTTTAATTTTGAATTATTTGCCATTAAATATGCCACTTTTTCGGGAAAACAGTATAACTACAACAACAACATAAGTGTCTCCATAATACAAAAGAATATTTAGCAAGAACAATAAACTTCCGGCCGAAGATAAGCACGAGCACTACCGATTGTTTTGTAACGTCATTAGACGGTTGAAAGAATCCAAATCATTCATAATCCTGTAACAAAAAACTTTATTAACAAAGGTACTCCGTCTAGATAGCAGCATAGATTTGGGTTTCTTCCATATTAAGACCAGTCACAACACGTACACCATCCCATGGCTGGAGTCGTTACAGAGACCATTAATAAATGACTCTATGGTCCGTTAACGCACCCGCTAAGATCAAAATTAAACGTTTATAAGGCTAATCCCAACATACAACTCTGCGACATAAGTCCTCTTTTGAATTCGTGGTCGAGTTTTAATTTTCTTCTCAGTGAGATAGCAGATTGCTCTTTAACGGTCTTTAAAGCTCTATTTGATGAAATGGCTTATCATCAAATTGGTAGCAACTCGTGCTCATTAGCTGATTATTTCTTCTCGATAAAGCTTTCTGTCGTGGCGAGTTGTTTGGAGCGCGTCTACAGATTTGAGACAATACAGCACACGTCCAATGGTTTGACTGCTATGGCAAACAGAACGAAAGCAGCGGGTTTTAGATAGTACTCTTCGCTGCCGGAAATATTCCTTTTCTTATCTTAAGTCCCCTTAATCTTTAGTGAATTGACAATTTCCACGTACTTCCAGGACAAGAATGTTTTTACAGAACGTAATTAAGGGGAGTACTAGTGGCCATTCTTATCGTCCACACAGCTCTTTATAACATCTATAAAGGTCTATTAGACGCTTAATATTTATATAAATATTAACAAAAGATATAGAATAAGTAGAGCATGTTGCAGAATATTCAATACATTTAGCAATTTGCAACAAACCTTTATTGAAAGTTTCGATATTCACGGTAAAGAATTTAAAACCAAATGGTAAAACCATCAAACATTGTAAAACAAATAATAATACAAAATGAAAACGAACCAAATGGGTTTTAGGGAAAATTTTATTCATTAGTTCTTTTTTCGTATACTTCGCGTCTCTCTGAAAAGAAAGACACCTGGTTAACACTTGGTTAAATGGCAGAAGAAGCACAATAAATGAGACTGGTAACAAACAATGACAAGATGTGACAATCACATCACACTATTTAAAGACACCCCAAACAGATCGGCTTCATGGTGCGCGCTAGCTCCGAGAACACCTGGGTAACAGGAAGTCCCTAAAACTACTCGCTCATAAAGAAGAATGGACACGTAAATCATAACGAAAGGCAAAAAAAAAAAAAGTTTTATTGTAAGCTATAGTCCACAAAGTATTAAGGCAGTAATTTGATAAAACCATCTACACTTGATTATGGCTCTTATTGAACACTTTCGATTCTTCAGCCATGGCTCTGGTGGAACCGTTTTCGTTTATGTATGAAACTGTTCCAAAAACTTTTTTATTTCTTTTTATATCAAAGAATCATTCTTGTCGCGACGATTCCATATAGAAAATCCTGGTTCCATATAGAACCATACTATTTTGTAATTAACCTTCAAAGAACCATTCATTCTAAGAGTGTACAGCTCGACTGCACATCGTTGCTGTTTTTCTATTCTAAATCAAAAAAAAAAAAAAAAAAAAAAAAAAAAAAAAAAAAAACCACACCAATAAGCCC
>JARFOD010030723.1:0-10616 GCA_031763545.1 Mopalia muscosa
ACACCGCGAAATTGAGCTGGTTCTGCCACCACTGCATAGGGTTGCTGTACCACGCCTGTATCAATTGATTACTCGACACTTTCGGCAACACATAATTTTGAAACACGTCCGGGAACGTGGCATAGAAGTAGTCTGACTTATTGACCTGGAATGTGGGCTCGGGCAGGTCACTGGACGTTATGAAGTTGCTTCGGGGTCCTGCGATCGCTGCATATTTCGTGCCCTTATTGAAGGTAAATGCATGGGTATCCATTGTACATCATCATGTATGTGACGCTGACCGATATTCAAAATGGCGAGGTCGTTGGGCCCAGTCGGTTGATTGAAACGAAAAAGGTGCGTTCGAGATCGCCCCCTGTGGTCTTACCTACAGCCCACTGTGGTAAAACAACAGATCGAAGCTGCAGAATAACCGATTACGTGTTCAGGATGAGCGGGAGTATATTGTTATTGCCGATGTCCAGAGGGCTAGCGTAGACGTTAGGGTTCGTTCCTAATAGCAGGGCTGCACCTGAGTCCTACCAGCGATTGGCCGAATACCCCAACAAACTGCCGATCCACCGAGAACTTTTCGTTCACCTGGGAAAAGCTGAGCACTTCCAATAACCTGCAGAAAAGTGATCCGAGCGCGTTGTTGCGTCCCGACAAGTGGATAACGTAAATACCAACTACTTGAGTTCGGTGTTAAATCTGGGATGCGGGATGGCGTGAGACCGTCTGTGTCAAACCCTCTTCAACTGCTGGCCTTGCAGACCTGGGAGACACCGAGGGGTTTGGAGAGGCTGGAACAGAAAACACGCTGTACGCCTTCCAACTGTCTGGTGGAGTATACAAGCGAGTTGAGGTGCCTGTGCCCCAGCAAGGCGCTCCTCCAAATTTTCGTGACTTGTGGGCAGGTTTGTCGCCAATCGAAATTACAAGGTCTACTATACTGGCAAAGAGTGGACACCAGCACTTGATACCATCAATGCGCTAGGTGGCTGGAACCTGGGCATAAAACCTGCCCTGTCCTTCTTGTATTTGGGGAAAGCTCATGCTGTAAAAAAGATACAAAACAAGGGCCAGTTATTGACTGCCTGTGTTCAGGGGCGCAAGAAGGACATTATAGTCTAGGACAATCCCTTGCATGGCTATGTGCTGGGAACGAAAGGGGCCCGTTCTGGTACCTTAACGCTCACCCGAAAGTTTGCTTCTCCTCTTGTTGTGCCAGGTGTCACTATTTTCCTTCAAGGGGTCCTTGGAGATCGCCCAGACAACTTTGTGTCTCTCCTCGATTTAAATGGGGCCCGAAGGCCTTAAACCAACTTGTGTACATTTACATTTGTGTACACGACTTGTCAGAGGACCCAATCGTTCAATTTAGGCTGCCAGGCGTAACTCACCAGATCGCAAGAAGTCTGTTGTCCCTTGAAACCGTCCACCTTCGTCCAATTAAACTTCGACGTTTATACTACAGCACCCACGGCTTGACAAGTTCCTATGTAAAGTCCTTGATTGATAACCCTACAGCTTAACTATCACGGGTCTCTATCCCACGCTTTATGAGAACGATAACCCGTTTCAGGTACAAGAGACCAAGTCAGACTCACAGAGTCACCGGCTCCAACACATAAGCAAGATAGAGCATCGCCCAAAGAAGGACAAAGAGCACAGTCTCTCTGTACAAGAAGTACCACCGTAGGAAGAACGCCTGTGATGGCTTTGAGACGGCTCTCGCCGCCGTCGGCCTGGGGTTGGGATAGTCAGGGATTGGCCTTCTCTCTACAGTTATTGCGGCCCCTGCCGTGGTTGGTTTAGAAACGGTCGAAGGCTTCTGTGGGCTGGCAGCCGTCATCAACAAATTTGTAGCTCCGACCTCCGAGCCAAGGCTAAAAAGCATAACGAGATTCGCGTCCTGGCCGAACCGAAACTGAATATAATTTCGGACCACGTTTCCAAGGCTGGGCAGGACGACAGCATTTCTGCTGAAGAATTTAGCCTCATCCTCTCCGAGGAGAAGAAATACGACCAAGAAAAGGAGCGGATTAGACAAAAGAAGAAAGAGGCAAGTGGTATGGAAACAAATCTGTTGAACCAGCAGGGCAGAGAAGAAGCTATTCTGTTGTTGCGACGCAACGCTCAGTGACCCCCGACATTTAGCTGTAGATTTTAGTTGTCATTCTTTTTTATACACAATGAATTCTGGTTCAGCCATCGCGGATGTGACGTCAGTTCAGTGCAGTGTTTGGCGATTTGCGGGGATACACGGGTCTTGTTAGGTGCGTTGTTTTCCACCATAGTGCCCACGATTTGGGGGGTAAAAAAACAACGCACCTTCCCTAGGGAATGCCACTGGGAGCCGCCGCAGCCTCACATAGGTAGTCCGTTCACACCCTCTGCTGCTTGTTATGTTTCTAAGTTTCCTAAGAAATTGAATTGTTGGACTCTTTCTATAAGATTACTGTTTATGTGTAGACTCGGTTCTAATGTTTAGGCTTGGTGCTTTGTTCTGTTAACATATATTTTGTTTTCTTGACACTCGGGGAAAGGTTGTTAGCATTCAGCCAATTATGTTTTTTCTGCAATTCAGTTTGCAGGATATTGACGGCATTAGCTAAAATATTTGAATGTTTGTTTGATTGGGGTTTAACATCGTACTCAAGGGTATTTTACTTATATGACGAAGGATTGTCCACTTTTCACTGTACACAGCTTTATTACGGTGGAAAACCGGGAGGAACCCTCGAACCGGTATCACTAAGCCACGGCCCCTAAATCATTTGAAGAACAAGAAACACTAGTGTCATCGGCAAACAAAGTCATATCTAATAAATTTGTTCTCTTAGGAATAGCATTAATATAAAGAAGGAATAGGATAGGTCGTAGAATAGATCATTGTGGAACTTCGCAAGTTACTGTCGTAGGACTTGAAAGCCCGTTATTATAAGATACGCATTGAGATCTGTCTACCAGATAAGTTTTTAACCAACTTAAAGCCTTCCCACGAAAACCATTATGAGCAAGTTTTTTTTATTAGTGTGCTATGGTTGACTATGTCAAAAGCCTTGGGAAGATCCAGAAACGTGACAAAATCCTCGTCGAACAAAAATATTTGAATTGGCTTTGGATATTAGAATGCTAATACGGGGTTTCCATTGCCAAGGCTATCAAAAGTAAGGCGTAGATATTTATGACAATCAATGGGATCGATGTTGTCTCCCATAAAGTGAATATTCATTTTAACATCAATCAACGTCTAGAGCAGTAAAGCGGATTAGTTTTAGAAGGATTAAATGTGATGTGCCAACGAGGCGAAAGTTCTATTAAAGCAGTGTGAACAGAGTTGGTAATTTCTGGACTCAATAATCTCTGACACAATGTTAAGACATGTGGCATCTGCAAAGAGACAGGGGTCACGGTGCATAGGCCATGTCGGCAGGGTGACCATTCCACTCGCTCATCCATCCACCCTCCCGCCGACATGTGTCATGAAGGCGTACTGCGGCATAGTGCTGCGTGAAATTAATTTTTACTAATCAAAAGATTTCAAAACAATCTCAGGGTCTGGGAAACTACTAGAACAAGCCGAGTGGCTAGCAGGTAGTTAGCTAGAGGCTTTTTTAAAAATATATGCTCATAATCCAAGTCAATTCACCTTTTCTTACTTTTGTTTAAGATCTATTTTTTCTTCAAAAAACCGAAGAGTAAAAGCTATGGTGTTTATCACCATTTTGGTGCGATATGCAATGTCGGCCATATTTGTTGTGACATCTTTTACCAATCAAAAGATTTCGAAACAATTATCTCAGGGTCTGAGAAACTATTAGAACAAGCCGAGTAGCTAGCAGGTAGCTATAGTTAGACGCTTTTTTTTTTAAATATATGCTCATAATCCCATTCAAATCACCTTTTCTTACTTTTGTTTAAGATCTATTTTTTCTTCAAAGAACCGAAGAGTAAAAGTTATGATGTTTATCACTTGTGTTTATTATTTGGTGCGATATGCAATGTCGGCCATATTTGTTGTGAAATACAACCACACCTATGGTATTAACAGAAAAAGCGAGGTGATGAATTTGAATGATGGCCATTTTTGTTTGCGGAATTAAATGAAATGCAATCCCATCGCTTTCTTAACTGGAGGAAAACATTTTCAAAGTTTGAAATATATTAAAATTATCCAACGGCTGCCATTTTGTTTTGCGAAATTTGTGGAAATGAAATCCCAATATATGTCTTAATGGGGAGAAGCTACCTTAAAAGTTTCACGTTACTCAGTGAATTTGTGCTCAAAATTATCATGTAGAGGGGAATATTGAAAAATTATGGAATGGGGACCATATTAGTTTGTGCAATTTGATGAATTGCAATGGTATCCTTTTGTCTTAGTAGTAGGAAGCTAACTTCCAGGTTTGAAGTTCATCTGTGAATTTGATTTAAAAGTAATAATGTTCAGAACACATAGGCGTAAATATGGTACAATGATGTACATATATTTGCGGCCATTTTGTTTTACGAAATTTGATGAAATTCAATCTATCTGTTGTCTTAATAAGATGAGACTTTATTTTCAAGTTTTAAGTTAATCTGTGAATTTGTTAGGTACCAAGTTTGACGTTAATCTTTTAGTTTATTCTGTACTTATCATGTCCACAACACACAGACATGAAAATGCTAAAATTATGTAATAATGGCCTTTTCGTTTAACGGAATTTGGTGAAACGCAATACCATCCGTCTTAACATTGTCTTAACAAGAGGAAGCTACAAACCAAGTTTGAAGTTAATCGGTGAATTTGTTTTCAAGCTAGCATGTTCACAATCATTTGTGACAGACGAACGGAAAGACGGCCGGCTGAAGGCCGAGTTGCATTTCTAAGTGTCTTGGCTCTAACATTACCAGACGGTTAATGGTAATGTTTAAGGAAATTAAAAACAAGTTGTATAGAACAAATTTGGGGTTTATTTTAACACAATTAACAGGATCATATCCGTGCTATGTACAGCTTTGACTAAAAACATCTAAAAACAATCTTAGCTCGTATTTTAAAAAAAACTATCGTTAAAATAGAATGACTAACAAAATGAACTTAATACTTCAGAAAATGATTTGACAAAAGCAAAGTGAACAGGGCGTAATAAATTATAGTTCTTTCATTATAAAGACAACAAAAGTGAAAAATACAATATGGCTTTGTTTGTGCCATTATCAAAAATACCTTTATAATATCAATGAGACAGAATCACAAATTCTGTAATCAATTAATTAAAAACAAAAAATATTTAAACTTCTTTTTGTACCAGTAAACAATTACAATATTTCCATACCATTTAAAAAACGAACTTTAAGATATTTTTCAGTTTGTTTGATTGGGATTTAACACCGTATTTAAGGTTAGTTCACTCATGACAGCAAAACAGGACCCAATACAAAGGGATCAAAACAGATCAACTTCATGTTGCGCCTTAGCTCTGAGAGCACCAGGGCAACAGAAAGCTCCCCCCAACCCTCCAGATATTATTCAGGGCTGTCATTTGTAATTAAACTATGTATGAACATTTTTCTTACATACGATGATGTTACTTGTGATAAGAATTTTTCTTAAGTTTCATGAAACCTGTCCTGTTTTGATCTTATGAAAGAATGGGGTTTTTTTTTGTACACAACATAGTGCTCGTTTGACAGCATTTTTACAAGGGGATTCATTTATTTGAGAGGACTGCTTCACTCTGACAATAAATTTCCATTTTTGAACATCATTTAATAGTTCTGTTAAACTAACATAAGAAAATTATGAATAATGATAAACTGAAGTTAAAATCCATAACAACCTTTCTTGTGTAGATAAATGTGAACAACACTGGCAAGAAAGAAAAGACAGGACAATCACAGGACACCTCAGGCAGATTTGGTTGAAGCTGCTCTTTAACCTAGAGAGCAACAGGAAGATTATTGGAGGTCGCAGAATAATTTGGGCAACATTACCCTGTGAGAAGAGTCTCTTCTCAAAAGTGGACTTCTGGCGAGAAACAGGATTGTTTGTTTTGTTTGATTGGTGTCTAACGTCATACTCAAGGGTATTTCATTTATATGACGAGGATTGACCACTTCACACTGTACAGAGCATTATTACCGTGGAAAACCGAGGTGGAAAACCGAGAGAAAAACCGTTAAAACCACCCGCGATTGCCCGAGCCACAACATGTGACTCGCTCATATATCTGATGGTCGAAAGGCCGACTCGAACCAGTGAATGGTAAATCGAAGCATGTTCGGTTCAGGAAGCGCACTCACTACCACTAAGCCACGGCCGCTGGCCAAGAAACAGGAAGAAATGGACTTCTGATCCCAACAGGGTTTGCAACACTAGAAATACAAAAGATCAGATGAATTATATAAGGCCCTCGTAATTGTTGCCTAGGTCCAATGGGCCTCAGACACATCCAAGAGTGCTGTACAAAAGTTTACAGCAATTTTGTGCTTAAAACATCATGATATGATTGAGGACATTTCCACAATACAAAGTTCTTGTCGTGTCAAAATCAAATTAAAAATACAAGTTACATGATAGAAACAGTCTTTGATTTTATCAAAGAATGGAAGAATTTGAATAATATTAATTAAATCAGTTGACAAAACAAAACAGTATCAATACTATATAAAATAACTATTTGAAAAGGAGGTAAAAATTTTGACAAAAACAAAAAATGAAACAACAAACACAATAACTTAGACTTACAGTTCTAGTTCTGAACTAATAAACTAAAATAAATTTCAAAACAAACTAAAATGTAACTGAACAAGTACACCAATCCATGACAGGGTCATAAAATGCAATTGAATTACATCCAATGTATCGGTTGTAAATAGTTCTTAAAGTAAAATGAATTAATTCTGTTGATTTCTTTACCTTTTTTATTTATTTAGCATGTATCCATCTGATTGTATGCTCAATCTACACTTACATAGAAATCCAGTATCTTACCTCCATACGCTGATTATATTAGCTATCAGATTGTGATATGGATTTTAATTGTTTACCAAATACACACGTTAATATAAATTTACAGTTCAATATTGCTGGATTGATTTAAGATGTACTTAAGGTTATTTAACTGATGTGAAGAAATTTCAGTCAAATTGGTGAAGGACATGATCCTAAACAAACAAACACCTGACAGGATCACCAAAAAGTGCAAAAACAAAAGTGAATACATGTATCTGAAACGAGAATAAAAATTGACAAAAGAGAAACATTAAACATGGCCAATGTGTCATCCAACAAATTTAAGATTTATTCAAAGCTGACACACTGCAAGTTGATGGTGATAACATGTTTGAGTGACTTTAAGGTGCAGCTGGTTCAAAAATAACTGATGACGAATTTTTTGTACAAATGTACAAAATAACTAAAAGTGGTTTGTTTTGTTTGTTTGTTTGTTTGATTGGTGTTTAACATCGTACTCAAGGGTATTTCACTTACATGACCATGGTCACAATTACAGAACATCACAAACAAATCTGTTTGTTTGTTTGTTTGTTTGATTGGTGTTTAACGTCGTACTCAAGGGTATTTAACTTACATGACGACGGTCACAATTACAGAACATCACAAACAAATCTGCTCCCCGTTACCCTTTAGCTCTGTGAACACCAGGGTAACAGAAAACAACCTCTTTTCTTGCCTCTTACGATCGACCGAGGAAGCCGAGGGAGTATTCTGCAGGGCCATGGCCCACCGTAAATAGTGTAAAAGTAGCAATTTGAAAAAGAGGTAGCAAAATTGTACTTTTTGTGCAAAATATTTTTTTCTGTAACTTATTATCGTTCTGCAGAAAAAGACGATTCAGAATATATATACATGTGTTGCAAAATTCACAGCAGTTAAGAAGTAAAACAGCAAAACGTAAAATCACTCTGTAGGGGGTTAGAGTATCCTTGGGAAATATTTCATGTGTATGATGGTGATGTACTTCATCATTTAACAATATCTTACACTTAATGGAGTAATTTAGGATATTTCGTGTTTATGGTAGTGATGTACTTCATCATTTAACAATATCTTACACTTAGTGGAGTACTTTAGGATATTTTATGTGTATGATGATGATGTACTTCATCATTTAACAATATCTAACACTTAATAGAGTACATAAGAATATTTCGCGTATAGGATGTTGATTGTCTCCATCTTTTAAGACTATATATAGCTTAATCAAGTACTTACGGCTATTTCATGTTTAGGACGGTGATGTCAGCCATCATTTAACTATATCTAATGCTTAATGGAGTAGTTAAGAATATTTCACATTTATGATGTTGATGTACTTCATGATTTAACACAATCTAACCTTTAAAGTAGTACTTAAGGATATGTAACTTATTTGATGGTGCTGTTCTCCATCACTTAACACTAAAACTAGCCACCACAACCCTTTAAAGAGCTTTATCAGAAAATTAATGTTCATTCAATGCATACAGCCAGAGGGCCTTGCACAGAAAATCTCACATTTCAAATTATGATAAATTCAAAATACAACAAACATGATAAAGAACCAACCTACCTCCGTTTTGAGCTTCCACTGTGTGTTGGATGCCAAGTATACACAGAATACCAAAAGTCCAAAGACACGAGCGCACCATCATATTGTATCATCACTGGAATGGATTTAATTTCATCTAATTTATTCAAAAATTCTTAATGCCATTATTAGTAGTTGGTGAGATTTGGTGAGATTAATTCCGAAATTGCTTGTTATATTCCAAGCATATTCGTATGACAAATTAGCATGGTGCATATATTAGCATAAATCTCTGATATATATGATTGAAAAGAAAATACAATTATCAATCAGCAGATTTTAGAAATGTTTATAAATATATTGGTCAAACCAATTGTAAATTCATGATTGATTGATTGATTGATTGATTGATTGATTGATTGGTGTTTTAGGTTGTGCTTATGAGTATTTTACTTATATGATGGCGGTGTATTCCAACAATAATTGACACTATCACACCTAAGATGTAAAGCTTTTCTTTGGTGTTAGAAATTTAATTTTCCTCCAGAGATAAGCAAAGACGGTAGTGCTTCTTTTCAAACAAACTGCCCTTATCTAGGAACCCGGACAAAATTAACCAAACATCTATAGCTTATAATAAACAAATAAATTAAGATATAAACAATTTACTAAGCAAAACTCTTCCAAAAATGTGAAGCAAAACAATTCCAATGAATTGCACTAAATCAAAAGTATAACAAATTAAAGCAATAAGAGCTTTCCCATGTTTTACTGTTGAGGGCAATTAAACACAATACACAAATGAGGTTCCTATTGTTTGTGAGGCCTTGACGTGCACCCAGAATACAAATAAAAATTAACGAGGTAAAACTAAATGTTGCCAAATAAATAACCAAGATATTAAAAGAAGAACAACTTACATGAGCCTTTTCAGTATTTTCACTGTTGATATATTCACAAACGAAAATCCATGTTGATTCAACGAAAAGCCAAAGGGACTGTGTTTCAAAGTTATAACGGTATCTTTGCGACAAACACAATTCAAGATTTGACGCGGTTAATATCCAAAACTACATCGTCATCTAATTAAAAGCCGATAAATCTTAACAAGTGTTTAACCAATCTAATGAATCAGGGAACTGAAACATCTTATTCAGTATGTCCTGTCTTTCTATTTTAAAAAATGATCAAAATCATTCAGCTCACATTGATAAATTTTCAGACAGGATATTACTCATTTAAAATAAGCCAGTTATCAAATTGGGGTATCAAACATAAAGCCCAGTGTGGAAGAAGATGCAAAGATAAAGGGGCCAAAGGTATAGTTAAGACAATAAGTAATTTTCACTCATTAACTTAATGTTATCTCAGCATTCCTCAAATACATTTTCATGTACATAAAAATACTATTAAGTTGTAAATGCAAAAGCTACAGGGAGGAAGAGATACTTTACTCCTACACGTATGATCAAACTATAAATGTAATAGTCATAACAGAAACTTGATATATCTGTATGTCACCCATAACAACTCAAAATTAAGATCTGTTTAGAAACTAGTATCTGTGTATTTATCTAGAAAATGATCCAATGGATTTATTTTATCAATATCCCTGTGCCAGTGCGATGAAGTTTTTGAAATATACATTTGATTTTAATTAAGATCTGCAATAGTAAAAATTATTTAAAAATCAGCAATCTTAAATAAGCCCTAAGGATACTAAGAGCTTCCAAAGAAATGCAAATCTCAATCAAAGATAAAAACAGAAAACAAAACATCAAAGTGTACCTCTTTGTGAATTCTGTTGTTTTAGTACACATAACTTTAAATATTTAGCCACCAAAGAATGCAACTTCTTATAAATTCATCTAGAAAGGTTAAGGGCCATTAGGTACCTAATTACAGGTAAGCCCTTTGGTGTGCTCTATGGTATGATCTTTTAAGATTAGGTTACAGGATTTTAAAGTCAACAATGTCAGTGAGTTTATTCAGTCATTGGGTGAATAGTGTTTAAAGTCATGCTATTTAACTTATATGAAAGTGTCATATTCCATGAGTAAAAAGACACAAAAAGGTGGTTATGTGAAAGTACCAAGTGAAGGCAAAAATGCCAAG
>JARFOD010030734.1:0-24162 GCA_031763545.1 Mopalia muscosa
CACAAAACAACAATTCCCAGGGCCAGAATAAATAAAACAAGACTACACACTATTTTTACTAAGAACTATATTCGAGGGTGACAAAACGGAAGTAAATAATAGCGGTCTTAGGCCATATTACATATACAAACTGAGATTTGATTGGATCAAGGTAGCAGGTGCGATATTTGCTAATTTAGGAAATTTGCAAGTTCAGCTTTAGTGATTGCTACATTTCTAAAACAAGAAAATACAATTATCATTGTCGTGTGTTTCTATTATGAACAGTTTATCTTTCTGTCAATTTTGGCAGATGTCCGCAACGAGATTCATTGCGAGTAAGCAAATTTTGTCCAATAAAAAGCCTGGTTTTATTTGGGTTGTGGAGCGACTACTTTGACAGGTGCTGCCACCTGGTGTTGGAGCGGTTAACAGAGAAATGCTACATGTATGCTACAAAGACGTTAACGTTGATGTCTGTCACTCTGTGCATGTGAAATCCAGGTATCTGTCATACACAACCGTTATTACAGCGTCTATCTGTTTGGCACTGCCAGTGGTTTAGACCCAGGTATCGCGACTGCAGTCTTACGCATTATTTACAGTACCTTGAGTGTTTGAAAACCATAGGCCTTAGAGGCTAAACACTAGATAGCACAATGTATAAGACTAATTCCTCCGTCTTAGCCCTACGTCCCGCTTATCTAAACCCATGGTGAAAGTTGGAAATCGATAGGCCGCCATGGCCGGCCTCAAAAAAACGATTTCTGATTTTTCTCTGATTTTTTTCTAGATACACTGAAACCATTGAATAGTATTTTACCTACTTCCAATATTTCTTTTTTGACGGTTTTCAGTCTTATTGTTGCAAAAGGAGATAACTTATACGTGTCAACTCTGGCTAGAAACTCAAATAAAACTTTATTTAAACGTCATAAAAGAAAGAAGGGGTTTGATTATTGTCATTTTTCTATCCCCAAAAAATCAGAGAAAAATCGGATATATGTTTTGAGAGGCCGGCCATAGTGGCATATCAATTTCCAACTTTCACCATGGGTTGAGATACGCCGGAGGAATTAGCCCTATTCATTATGCTAGACACTAGACAGTTAAAATTGAGGTTCAGATTAAACACTTTCGTTCCATAAATTGGTTAATTGGACTCAAAACAATTTACCTTTATTGCCCGTTCGTACCATAACCTTGTAAAAATGACAGCCAGAAGTTCTCCTCACATGAACAGCTTTTTAGAGGGCTACAGGTAGGCTAACATACAGATACACGTATAGGCCCTAGGCCTATAGTCAGGTAGGGGAGAGTAGCTGGATCCAGCTATGTAGCTTCAACCAGCTACTACAGCTGCATGTAGCTACACAGGCATAGCTGGATGCAGCTACAAGAGGGTAAAAAATTCATTTTCCCTTCTGCTGGTTTATATGTACAGAGGATGAGCTCAAAGTGGATCATTAACCATTTGGCAGACAAAAATCTTTGGAAATTGCCATTAACCCCCCCTCCCATTCACCCTGTCAGGTTTTTGGTGCTGAGCGAATTTAAAATAAGACTTCAAATTGTGAATGGTGAATAATATATAGAGCCAAATTATGTGGAAAGTGTAAGCTTATACGCCATTGATCACTGTGGTGGTTGTATCTTGAAAATAAATGTGTTTTGAAAGACTCAGGTGGTGCAAAAAGACTCATGAGTAAGCATTTGTACATAAACAATTGTAAAGAAATACAGCCAACTGACCCAACTAGTCAATGTATAGCACCTTACCGTCATCCATCCTTTTAAGTGTGTGTAATCCACAAATTAGTTTAGCTTGGCCTATAAAATATGCCATGTTGACAAACCACTTTTTTTAAAACTGCCAAATCCCAGTCACATTCCGCTTTTTAGGTCTTTTAATTGGGTAGATTTGACAAGATGGCCAAATCAGCCCTAGTGTCCTAGTTATCAAATTGCCCCAAGCGGACCAGATAAGTGTATTATACTGCCTTCATGTACATAAACCACTAAAGAGGATGAAAAGTGCCTAAATGTACTCTTTTGTCAACAAAAGAAAGCTGATGATTTTGTTTATTTTGTTCAATAAGCTTACATGCTTTATCATGTATTTTAACGAAAACAGACCAATGCTAGAGCAATTTTTCAAGATGAGGTTCATCTAGCCTATGTGGACCTAAATGTTAAGTTTAAAGGTTGATAAGCTTCTTAACGATTCTGTTAACAAGAAGCTTATGAAGGGGGGGGGGGGGGGGGTCTCTCTTTATGGTTTATTTATTGACATGAGATGGATTATATCTATGAGTCATACAGTGTTAGTTACTTTTGCATGACGAATACATACATGTATTACTACCTCAGTGTGAAAAGCAGAGCCATTCCACATTCTATTGTGGCAGTTGTTACAAAGTGGTGGTGCGAGCTAATGTGCATTGTTGTTGAAATTGTTTTTTTATATGCCCACTTCCTATGAATGGATTTAGGGGCCAGCCAATCACATCACATTTTTAGTTAATTTTAGTCGTAGTTTTTCTCCCAAAAAACATTTTTACTTTATCAATTTAAAAAAGAAAACTTTTTGGACTGGTAGCTGTAAAGAGCTAGATTTCACTGTAGGCAATATAGCAATAACAATGCATTAATAGATATCCAAACTTGTCTCAACACATGTTAACTTACAACTATAGTTTTGTTTGTGTTATAACAGGAAGTCTTATTACATGTACTTCCAACTTCCTAATTTTGACCTGATGAGTTTCAAAGGAAATATTTCCAGCACTATTTTTAATAATAGATCCAAACAAACTGATATGTTTTTATTTTGCTTGAGAAATTACAATTTTACATTAATACAATTGGTGACAGCTGAACAGTCTCTCTTTTTAAGGTCTTTGTTGGGGGGGGGGGGAATAAAACATTTAAGCCATTTTTAAATTCAAAAAGGTAATGTAACTCAACATTATCATTGTATATGTGTATATGTTGTACATATATATTTTGTAAGAGGAATATAATAGCTGGTTAGTATGTAAATTTGATGAAGCTCCAAATAATAGCTTGAATTACACTTATGGCAAATTTAATTAATATTGACAGAGTGCTTTGGTTTTCTATGTAAAGAGTGTAACACAGATAAATAATAACATCTAATTTTATAGAATAGCCCTTGGAGAGAAAAATTGTTTTCTTTTTTTTAATATCAATTCTGCATAGAACGATTTGAGTTTACTTTAGTCTTTGTCCAACCTTAAGTAATCACTCATATAGATTTTGAATAAATGAACAGATAAAAATGTGCTTGCTTCCAACAGGATTCAAACCCCATTTTTGGAATATATTTAACAAAAAATCTAGAGCAGAGTTGTTGCCCAGATTGTCCTGTTTAAAAGCCAACAAGTTTCAAGTCTCTATCTATAATATGAAGACAAATATTAATATGTATTAAAAATGTTTAACAAGTAGACTACAAAACTGTTCACCAATTATGTACATTATGACATCATACAATATTCAAGTGTGTTGTGTTTTATTTTAGTTTATAGAAAGGTATGGCTGACCTAGACGAGGCCAGCTCAGGGAGTTCTGTAGAAGCGGTACCCCTACCAGAGAATGACATCCATATTTTACCAAATAATGGACTACCCACCTTACTTAATGGTGTTGCTGGAGATGTGTCGATGGATGGGCCAGCTGAGGAACTAGAACCTATTGATGGTTTGTCATTTTCTATATACAAACTTTTTCTATACACATATTTGCACTGGCCCTGGGAGTCAATGGCAAATTCAAATCCCAATGGAGTCAACAGAATTTTCTTTCTCTCCAATAAAAATTTTGGTAACTTGTATTATATAGCAAAATGAAGTGTTCTCGTGACTCTCTACTGAGCACTGCTGATCTAAATTAGTACATTAAAATAAACAGCAGACATTTTATTGGCAACTGACTTTTACTCAAGTAAGCTTAATGAGTATTAACGATGAATGTTCTACACAGAGTGAAAGCAGCACATTCCTGTTAGTAAAGCTTAGTTTTTTAAGTGAACTTTTACATTTTTGACATGAAATGCAACAATAGTAGCTTTCTGTTCAATCATGATCATTTTTAATAATGTGATAAATATTGCATTGAAACATCACTTTAATTGAAAAAAAATGAAACAGTACAAACTCTCCAGACACATCATATAAGAATTGATTATGAACAATTTATTTTTAACTGATTTACTGTTTATACAAGAACCGACTACATTATGGGGCCCGCCGGCGTGGCTAAGTGGTTAGCGAGTGCGCTTACTAAAACCTACTTCAATGTACCGTTCACAGGTTCGAGTCCATCTATCAACCCTTAGATATATGACGGAGTCACACGATGTGGCTCCACCAATCACGGGGGAAGTTTTTACGAGGCAAGGAACAGTGTGAAATGGACAATCCATCGTCATATAAGTGAAATACCCTTGAGTTCGACGTTAAACCCAAATCAAAGAAACAAACTGAACACATTATGTAATTGATTAACTATTTTCACTGCTTTTTCAGATACTCAGCCTCGTTTGATTGTTTCTGAAAATCCACAGTCAAGAGGTTTTCGATTCCGTTATAAATGTGAAGGCCCTTCACATGGAGGACTACAAGGTGTCAACAGCCAAAAAAATAGAAAGACATACCCATCAGTTCAAGTATGCATTTTAGTGTTTGAATGTATAAACGGGATATCGTGCCTGATGTTGAAATGCTTACATTAAGACAAATTAAAAATAATTGATATTATTAAACCGAAGTAAATGTCATATATATAGCACTCCATTTATCCTTCCATCTGTGTTCATCCTTCACATGTAGGTTTCAACAGCCTACCTTATCTAGAGAACAGAGCAATATTTTTAATCCAAATTTGGCATATACTCAGGGATAGATTCACGTCGCTTTTGACAACCGAATACCGGTTGTCAAAAACGTTCAAAATCTCAATGTGAACTGAAATTGCTTACGTTTTGTAGTGGAAAAACTCAATTTATTGCAAAAAACTGAATTCCATTGCTAAATTGCAGAGGAAAATACTAAATTTGTTGCAAGACAAAACGCTGAATCGAAATTTTAATCAGTGAAACTTAAGAGAAATGATAAAAACCGTTGTTTTACTAATTGTCATCATGTTTGTGCCCAAATGTAAATAAAACATTTGTCCACAGAGTTTGTCGGTAAAATCTCTGTCACTTGGCTGGAATTTCGGAAAATATAAAATTATTATTGTAGGCCTATGTGATGGCTACAAAATTTTCTCATAAGACAAGGCTTATGTTCAAACTTAAATCATAATTCTATTACACATTGTTTGTGGGAGTGATTTTTACAATAATTTGTCTGGCTCATTATTGATTATTACGATATGTGATAAGCGCTGTTGTTGTTGCAGTTTGGAAACTATGAACAGCATCATGCCATCTGATTCCAAGGGACCATTGTATGTTTACAAGATTCTTTTTCAAAAATCATTTCTACTATTATAATTTGTCAAACCTCCAAGGACATGAATTGGATGTGGAATCATGGGTATATCATGTTAACGCTGTTTCTACCAGTTTCAAACGTTATATTTTACCCATAATGTATCAGTCGATACTGAAATTTAAACTGCGAAATCCACCATATCTCGCGCAATGAGTCATATGGCAATATGAAAGTCCACAGAAAGTCACAATGCTGTTGGGACTGAGTAATGGCTGGTTTCATACTTCTACTTGATAGACTTCTGGGATCACTTATTCCAATTAGCTTTTTTTAGGTAGGCCTATGTCAACCTGTATCTTACTGGTAATTAAAGTTGTATAAAAATATGTTTGACAAGTTTTGATAATTGGCAGATATCTTTTATTCCAAATGGGGTGTCAAAATGAAATTAATCAAAAACTCAATCTGTCAAATCGAGTTTTCAGTTGTCAAGATTTTGATTTCTATCTATCCCTGGACATATCTCAGCCAGAGGTAGAATTTTTGCCAATCTTCAACATCTCCGACGGACACATTTTACTAGTGTTCAATGAAAAAAACATGTGAACTGTTTGAAACCTGACTTGCCTTAGACAACTGCCAATTTTGATGTCTGTCAAATCAATCCCATCTTAATTCCATGGTGTTTTTTTTCCATGGCTACATAAAATGATATGAACTGGCTGATTGAAATTCTTGATTGCATTATCTAAAAACACTTTATTGGTATTATCGGATAACAATATTGTGCCAACATCAAAATTACTGTAGGGTTGCAAATTTGGGACCTTATTGAGGCCCTATAGTGGTCTTAAGAAACCCATCTGTTTGTGGGGTCTTTGATTTCTATCCCACGACACAAATTCAATCAGTCACTGGTTGGATATGT
Organism: Mopalia muscosa; assembly: GCA_031763545.1. Classification (NCBI taxonomy): domain Eukaryota; kingdom Metazoa; phylum Mollusca; class Polyplacophora; order Chitonida; family Mopaliidae; genus Mopalia; species Mopalia muscosa. The sequence goes on from JARFOD010030734.1 coordinate 6,370, forward strand.
TCATAAATTGAGTGTACACTGAGCATTTCATTGATTCTTTATATGTAGTGTAGGTTCTGTAGAACTGTTCTTTGTGCAACACTACATGAATTTACAAGGCAATATGAAGATTAAACAAAATCATGTTTGTATTGTGTTGACACAATCCAGTTGTCTGTTTATTTGGTTCATTCTCAGTTGTTTTCACAGCTGATCAGTTTATTGAGGGGCCCATAAATGTTCATGTAAATTATTTTGGAACATTTTTATTGTTCACCATGGACAGATGCATAAATATGGCCAAAAACTGATTTGTTTAACAATGTTAAGACGCAGGAGTTTTTGTTATGTTTAAAGATGTCAGTTGAATCACCAAGACCTTTAAAATTATAGTTGAGCTAAATTCAATAGATTTTTAATTTAAGTACCTTAGTTTAGAAATGACACCTAATATTTTTAGTTGGAGTAATTCTGTAAATTTATGGAGAGCTGTTCATTGTTGACCTCTCTTTCAATAGGAACAGTCACTCCTCTGTTTATTTTAGATAGGCTTGTCATGTGTATTGACACTGAGTGGTTTTTCCAGGTAGTTGCCTGGGTGTTTAAAAAGGTGTGATGTAATGTTATTAACAGGTGTGTCTTTTCATAATAGAGTCCTAGGTAACTAAATGAATTATTTTCTAATAATTGTATGTGTGTTATTTTCTTCTGACATACAGCATAGATAGCACTAGGCTTTTTCAAAATACCTCATGGCCATCATCCCATGTGAAAAAAATTAAACCTATAATTTTTAAAGGTGTTATTTTTAGCTGTTATTTTATTTACTTATTCTGTGGTCCAGTTCATGATGTGCCTGGAGTTAGGTCAACATGTAGTTAGTTGTAAATATGTCAGTGTCATCGTTCTTTTATCTCGAAAATGTTTTTATTCAAAAGGTTTTCCTGAAACATACTGTATGAGATACATGTAGCTACATATATCTACATATTTATCGACTTTCTTTCAGTTGAGTTTTCTTTATGAGTACTGCTTTGAACTTTTGTTTTTTTTCAAAGCTGTTCATGAATAATTGATTAATTTGCCCCGTTTGGGTCAAGACAGTTTAAATAGATCATCTGCCATATTGAAATGAAGACCATAGAACATCATTTACCTGTAAAACACATATAAGTACTTATCTTATCTACATAAGTATATCTGGCTCACAGGTCATGCCTTGTGATCACAGGTCAACTACATAGCCAGTCCTAGCTGAGCTTCAACATTTCTCTCCAATACAAAAAGTCTTTGCAGAAGGGGAAATTACCTCCACAAAAATAATGTTAAGACTCCAGAAGGCAATTACAGTGTCCCGTGTGGTTGACTCCATTGTATGGGAGATTTACTAGCTCCGTGACCTGCACTAAAACTCTTTTTATTATGACACAGCCTATATCTATGTGTAGTAGTGGAAATTCCCTATGTTCAAAGGCCACGTTTACTTGGTATCTTTTATAAATATATATAAAAAATTGTTGAAATGTTGTATCAGATGACTAATCATGATAATGTATCACTTTAAATTGTTATTGAAATGAGACTGTTGAAGTGGCGACCTCTACCTACCGGTGCTCTGCCCTGTTGTAAAGAATATACATGTATTGTAATGTCATATATATTACAATTTTTTTGGAGGTCACATTTCGTGATCAAGTGGTACAAATGACCTGGATTGCCTGAGTGTTCAGTTAAGGGAAAATGAATTTTGAAGAAAGTTAGGAAATAGAGAAACTAACTTATATTATATAGCAGGTAAAAACATAGTTGCCTCTCTGGATCGGGGCTAAAGAAAGTATTGTTGTCAAGGTAACACCTGTTATCTCATTCTTTTACATATATCAGGTACCTGAGTTCCTGCTAGACTGTGTAGCCTTTGTGTGACCTTAACAATAGGGGTATCACCTGAGGTTAAAGTTTTCACCTGTTTACAAAATAGCAGGTGTGATTCTGTTGAATTTTTGTTCTGATATTTATTATGACAGAGCTATCTGGGAATAATAATGACTTGTGAGTTAGATAATTAGTACCTCTCCGTTTACTCTCTTGAGGAGCAGCGTTAATAATGAAATTACCTGATTTACATCTGCTTGAATTTAAATAGCCCAAGTGAGGGTATTAAAAACAAGGCACTTAGCTGTATGGACTGCAGTGACGTGTATTCATGAGCTATGTATTGCTGTCGGACTTCATACAACTAGGATGGAGATATATGAATTTGAGAAAAGGGAGAACACCTATAGCTCTTCTGATATGCAACAAGCATGTGTGTATCCTTGAGTTAACTACTGGATTTGTTAATTAAACATTTGTCTGATCAGATTTATATTGGAAATCCACAGATGTCATCAGGAATAATTTTTTTACTATTTGATCGTACAATTTTGTGATTGGACAGGTAAATGTGTACCAGTAATGTTTTTGTTAAATGCTTTCTATTCATTGGTTACAATATCAAGTGGATTTAGTGTCTGGCTGGATTGTGTAACAAGTTCATGCCGATAAGAAATGGAAAGTTTTCCTGATAATTTGGTCACTCAAGACATGTGGAATTAAATGTATCTGTGTAACCTCTCCAGAAACCCTTTTTATAAAAGTGGATTTAACCAGTGTTTGCGGACTGTGTCAATGACTACATGTATAATATCAACCTTTCCCTGTAGATCTCCAGTTCTGTTAACAAGACCTACTGACATGTACACTAGATTACATGTATGTGGACCATAGGTATTAGATTACAGAATTGTTTGGAGAGATTTAGCTTAAAGTTCACCATTGCTTAACTTCATCTAGATTAACTTTCATAACAATTCAAAACTTCTTTTACTTTAAAATAGCCATGCCCTCTTGTTGATAGGTGTGATATTTCTCCCAATCTTGGATTTGACATAACGTACATGTAAGTTTATAAAATTGCAGACTTTAGCTCAATTTAAAAAAAAAAATTGTTTAGTTAGTAAACCTGATTTGAGTAGCGTAACCGCCCTTCCTTCACTATGTAGGATCCCTCTTACAACAGTTATGGATATAGCCCAGAGAATTTTAAAACTTTTGTCAGTTATATACTGTTAAGTGATCAACCTTAACAACCCTTTCACAAAAGACTGGTTTAACCTCATCTGCCAGTCTACAGACAACCTTGGATTTACTAGTGGATGAATACAACCTGGAATATTTTCATAATTGTTGAAGGACTACTTTCTCTGTGGTAACCATGTTATTTGTGATATTTCTGTCCGAGCTGGTTTTTTTTTTTTTACAAAGCGCTTCCTAGATATGATTATTGATAGGCCTTACATTGGATTATTTCATCCGGCTTCTGATCGACGTACCGCCCACCGGATCATGTCCCCCCAGTTATACTATGCAGGCGTATGACGTCTCTCCGGCAACCATGACTGGTTTATATGAGGTTTCCATTCAGTGTTTAAGAAGGGCAGAGTGTGAATTGGACAATCTGTCGTTATCGCAGTGAAATATCTTGATTTTAGTCTTCCATGTCCATTCAAACAAAGAATATTTACATTTTTAAGGTGGTGTAATTCATAATATAAGCTTATATATTTCCAAAAAAGCAATCACACTGGATATATGTACATCAGTAATTTGGATCACTAAGTGCATTTCGTAATAATCATACATGTGTGACATTTACTACATGTAAAAGCTCAAGGGTCTTGTTCTGAAATGAGATTTATATCATTTATGTACGGACAAATTTACAGCCTATGTTAAACTAGGAATACAAGTATACCAGTAAGCTTATACATTTATTGTGAAGGTTTTCGTGTTGGACGTAGATCTGTGACTTATCACCACTGTTTCGAGACCAGCAGGATTTTTTTCTCTACGGATATATTCTAGCCCTACCTTTTTGTGCTATTGATGAAGAATTTCATGTGATACAGACAATAGTCACAATACATGTTTCTCAAACCAAGAGGATGAAGCTTAGGTGAATTAGTCTTGGTGTATTAGCCCAGTCCCCCCTAGGGTAAGAACAGATGTTCTGCCCATGACACCTAAACAACTCCACAGGAACATGTGTCACTTAAGTATATCCTGAAGTTAATCGCTGGCAGTCATAGCATACCCCATGTCCCTTTTCTCTGGTCTCCTGTATTTGTGAAAAATCAGTGCTACACATGAATGTATAGTGTCTATCAGGACTATCATGTGTTAGGATAGGGCTGACTTAGTGAGGTAAGGCTGATCAATCTAATAGCACAGGTAAGGATTTGCCCTGTGCTTACTCAAGACCGCTCTAATAGATAGTTAAAGGGAAAATTTAAATTTCCAATATATTTTGTTATTTTGGTGATTTTTAGAAAAGCTGATTTTTTATAATTTCTAGGAAACAACCACACAAAAATCTAGGAAGTGTTACAAGACTTTAAATATGTTTTTGTTAACGTGTAAAAAAGAATAGAGACATTTTTGGAATTACTGGCAGAACAAGAAGCTTATGTGTAAAACACACGTACATGTTGACAACAGAAAGGACAAGAGCTTAATGTGTTTTGTTGTATTTAAAAACAAAAAGTTATTTGAGTTTTTTTTAATGTGGGTCACAGGAATTCTAAAACCGTGATAATAGTGTCATGAGAGTTGTTAGGATTATGTTAAGTTGTGCAGAGTAGATGTGTCTCGGGGTTAAACAGTATTGACAGATTTCTTGATGTCGTAACTGTTCTTTAAAAAAAACTGATAAGTGAATTTGTGTGTTTGTGAGATGTTATTTCGAGCAATCTGAAGATGATTTTCCAACACGGATTTCTTTTTTTTTTCTCTTTGAAATAGGACTTAATTTGAATTTTTTAAACGTATTTACTTGGTTGGTGTGAAGTTCTTCTTGTACTCCTCTCTTCACCATTGCCAGAAAACCCAATAGAAACTGTACATACCTGTAAACTTAAATACCTGTATACACTCATACACTATTTGACAATTGACATATAAAGAAACTATTGTAAGATATGTACCTACTGACATAATTATTCGGGATCAAATACAAATTTTAAACTGGTGTGTGGCGGTGAATGGCCTTTAATACTGTAGGGCAATGTTGTGCTAAGGTTTTGACAATTGAAGCTAGTTTTGGACATCACTAAATTCTTTATAGTGTTGTTGACATACAGTTTAGGTCACTTACATGTATTATAGTCTGTAAGGTGTGTTTTTAAGTGTGCAGAAGATCTTTTAATAGCAAACTCTTCATTGATCCATTATATAATATAACTTTGAAGAACGAAGCTGTTGCTTTTCTTTTTAAACTGAAAGTACAGCTGACAATTCATATATGACCAGGTGTTACTGATGTTTGACAATAGATCAATTGACTTCATTCACATTAAACATATTCGCATTTTATTTTTAAACTTGTAATGTTTTCTGTTTATTTACATGTAGGTTAATAGGGAAGAATCACGAGGAAGTAATTACACCTATGACAAATTTAATGTGAAAATTGACTTAAACATGGAGTATGTTGAAATGGAATCTAGGACAGTGATTGGGAAATTTGAGTATTTTCTGTATTAAAGTGGCACGCTAACCTGGAAAGTTGTATGCATGCACTTGATTTATGTGATGAAAATTACACACTTTAATTTGTTTTGCTGAACTATTCCATCTCATTTCCTTTTTGGTGACACTTGACAAGATATTATTCCTTATAGCTGTGTTAGTTAATTGAGTGGTATATTTGTATGCAGACATCAGCTGTGACATACATGTGCGTGTAGCTACCTATCCTTGTTGCGAAGACAAGAGTTATGAACTAAACAGCTGGAGTGATGTTCTCTTGATGCAGCCTGATGTTATCTATGCTTCCTAACTCTTCCAATGATTACCTAGACACCTCTCAGATTTCTACCAAACTTTCTCTGCCTCGGGTTATTTTGGTGGAGAGCTCAGGCCTGGCTGTGGATATATATACTTTTGTATGTTGAAGCCCTAGTAGACTGTGTAAGATCAGACTCTAACAGTGAAGATGCTCTCTGCATTATCTACATGTAGTGCATCCTTGGCGTAGGTAACAGAGGTCAGACCAAACCGGTACTCCACTATACTGTAAGTTTCCGCGGAGTTTGTTTATGAAGGGGCACTTGTGTAAAACTTTCAATGAATCTATTGGATGATTTGTAAGAGTGTTTTGCTGACTTATTATGGAAGATAGTGGCTACTATAGTCACAAGTCAGGGGAATTCAAACTCTTCTCTTCAGCAAGCAGTGAAAGTAGCTACAGGAGACGGCTTTTTTCTCGGGAACTACTTTCCCTGAGCTACCAGGAGTTCAAGAACTCTGAGAAATTCCATCATTTGGTGAGTGGGTTTAAAGATGAGGCTGACTTTGAGGAGTTTAAGGCAGACCTAAGAGATTTCTGGAGGTTAAAGGAATCAACGTGTGAAGAATCTCTTCAAACTAACTCCCCAACACCAGAACATATGCTCATGGAGTTCTTTAATAGTGATGAAAACTTTAAGGAGTTTGAGAGAGTGTTTGATGACTTTAAATACCACCGATTCTATGACTTTGACGACCTTAAAAAGAGAAGGAGCCGTGGGGATCCTCTTGTATGTGAAAATGGCCGCGGCAGTCAACACGAAGACACTAGGGATGATACTTTTTCTGAGTTTTTTGATAATGATGAAGACTTCCGGGAATTTGAGCAGGAGTTTGCCAATTTCAAGGTGAAGCAGAGACGTTCCCGAGCTCTAGATGACTTTAACAGACGATCATGGTGCGATCTACGCAGTGATATTAAGTCAGCTGGTGATAGAAAGGGGCAGCCTGCCAGTACAAAGAAAAGAAACAGTTCACACAAAGATGGTGGCCTGCCTGATGGCTATTCTGACACTAGGACATCCGAGGCTTCACAGTTTAATCCTGGGACAAAAAAAGACAAAAAAGATGATTGTCATCAGTTTAGTCGACAGACCTCTGGTGAGGAGGGTCAATACTACACCTGTCGAGAATTCCCCACCTCACCTGATGGTAAATCCAGAGATACAACTACTAATTACCCTTACGGTAGCCCACCTGAACATGACCCACCTAGTTATGACTTTGTCATGAAAAATAGAAATCCCTGTCCCACTACAAAAAGCCATTCTTGTGATTATGCAGATCTACCCGATAGAGAGCCCCCTTGTGATACAAGATGGACTCCACGGACCCACAATAGAAGTCAATCATATGACTTTTCGAGAGGCTCCGGGAATTTTAACAGTGACGATATTTTAGGACCTGACTCTGATTTTAGACCCACCTCGAGTAGTTACCGTCGTAGACAGTCTGACAATCACACAAGTGCCAACCATAGTTATCAGCCCGATTCACATAATCGACCTGGCAGTAGTTACAAGAAAAGTGAAGATAAATTTCAAACATCAGCCAATACATGCAATAGATCTCGGTCATATGATTTCTCTGAAAAATCCTCAAATTCGAGCAAAAAATTTGACTCTAAAAGTCATTCTTTCGACTCTACTGGCTCTGATTCTAAATCATGTGAATTTTCCCGAAGCGAGTCCAGTGACTTTGCTGAGAATGTTACAAAGGAGAAAGCTAGTAGCAAAGGACATTCTACTGCCCGTTCTTCAACATTATCAAGTGATTCTAAATATGAATACACTGATGGTGATAAAAAAACCAGTGAAGTATTAAGAAGTCAGTCATGTGATTTCTCAGAAAATTCATCACACAAAAAATCAAATGTTCAATCAAGGAACAAAGTTGATAAAAATGTTGAGGAGGGCTCTAATGGAGGTAATCTTAAGTCTAGTTCAAGACATTCCTCCAGAAGTGAGTCAACAGATTTCGCTGAGCTTTCTAAAGACACAAAAAGCTCCAAAGTTACCACAAAAAATGAAAGTGCTAATAGATCGAAGGAGTCCAGATATCATGTGAATGACCTTGGACAGAAATCAAAATCTACTTCAAAAACTAAATCTTATGATTTCTCGGAAAGTTCTGAAAAGTTTAAAGACTCAAAGCTAGGGTCAAAGTTGAACCGTAATTCCTATGATGAGAACGTGCATCGTGACAGAAATAGTTATCCCGATTCTTATCAATATGGAACTACTGGTTCAAGTATACAGGACTGTGATAATGTGTTTGAAAGTTCCAGTTCAGACAACAGTGATAAAACTCGCCGGGAATTAAAGCGTAATTCTGGATCTAAAATTAATGCTGATGGTTCAAATTTTGATTCCCCTAGTTCATCCGACCCTGATTTCTTTGAATCTTCTGAGGATGATTTGAGTAGCAGTGAAGACCTGTTCCGTGAAATATACCATGGCTGCTCCGACTTCAGTGGATACGATCAGAGAAAATATCCAGGTGCCAGAAGACTCGTCTCAAATTTGCCAACTGTTTACTCCCGCCATTCATCCGACTCGGAACTAGACATGGGTGGAACTTATCCTAATATTCGATTAGATAAACTCCCAGTAAATGAAGGATTAAAGCGACGATCTGCCGAATATTATCATGATGTGGGGGATACCTTAGGGGATTACATCCCATATGTGCGTATTGCCAGAGACTATGGACGTAGATCAAACAGCGATCATTCTGTGTATATCCCACGATCTTCTTCAAGATACAACAATCCCAACTCTCGAAACAATGGTAAGTTTTAGATTTAAATTCAACAATATTCTACTTTAATGGTACTTAACTGGTTTTCCGTTTGAATATGGAACGTTTGAAACCTCTTGTGTAAAGTTTGATTAGACACGAAGGTAGGGGTTCAGTGAGCCTAACTTTGATTTTCTGGACCTGTTTTGTCAATTAATATGCCCCCCATGGTAAAGTTTAATAATCCCCCAAAAAGCGCTAAAATTTTGATACATAATGAGTTTCCCTACCAAACGATTACTGTTTATTCAGTATTTCATGCATGATTTTTACTCCAAACTATTTTTACTTCTTGGGGATGCCTTATTCTGATGTGTACTTATAGGTAGTTCAGATCTCATAAAGTTCATATAAAGAGAATAAGCTTTCTAATATGTAAGTTTTATAACATACATTTCTTCCACATAAACCTCTTGACGTTGATGTTTACCGAAAGTCCTATCACACCACTTTTGCTGCTATAAATCTGTTAGCTACTCTCAAGATTCGGCAAAGCATTGGTTATGATTGTGCTTCAGTGTGTACTGCTTATTGCTGTTTCTCTTGGTCTACATTTAGAGGAATTTGGGAGTTTCTTTGATTGCTATTTAATGCTATAATTGAACTTGTGTTTGCTTCCACCAAGTTTAATCACTATGATTCATGTATTTTAAACAAACTGAATTTAGACTCAACTTAATTTAAAGTATATATTGAACACTTTGGCTAATGGCAGTACCCCAGTACATGTATATGCCAAGCACAGTCCCGTTTACTTATTATAGGAGGAACATTCAATTTCAAACGTCGCAAGCCTGTTAGATTTTACATTTAGTGTAGCTGTTTCCTGCTATAGTAGGTGTACTATGATCAAGTTGAACAACTGTAGTATTCCATGTTCAAATTGATGTATTGTGCTGTGAACAAGTTGAACACCTGTAGTATCCCTTATTCAAGTTGATGTTGTTAACTGTGATCAAGTTGAATACCTGTTATGTACTATGGTCAAGTTGAACACCTGTAGTCAACTGTGATCAAATTGAAAACCTGTAGTTTACTGTGGTCAACTTGTAACACATGTAGTGTACTGTGGACAACTTGAACACTTGCAATGTACTGTGTTCCAGTTGAGCACCTGTAGTCAACTGTGATCCAATTGAACACCCGTGGAACACCTGTATTGTGCTGTGAACAAGTTGAACAACTGTAGTATTCCATGTTCAAGTTGATGTAGTTAACTGTGATCAAGTTGAACACTTGTAGTATCCTTTGTTTCAGTTGATGTAGTTGACTGTGAACAAGTTGAATACCTGTAGTGTACTATTGTCAAGTGGAACACCTGTAGTGTGCTGTGGTCAAGTTGAACACCTGTAGTGAGCAGTGGTCAAGTTGAACACCTGTAGTGTGCTGTGGTCAAGTTGAACACCTGTAGTCATCTGTGTTCAAGTAGAACACCTGTAGTCATCTGTGATCCAATTGAACACCTTTAGGTGACTCTGGTCAAGTTGAACACCTGTAGTGTACTGTGGTCAAGTTGGTATAATGTACTGTGGTCAAGTTGAACACCTGTAGTGTACTGTGGTCAAGTTGAACACCTGTAACATACTGTGGTCAAGCTGGTATAATGTACTGTGGTCAAGTTGAACACCTGTAGCGTACTGTGGTCCAGTTGGTGTAATGTACTGTGGTCAAGTTGAACACCTGTAGCGTACTGTGGATAACTAGTATTATAACTGGTATTATCATTGGTTGATGGGTTAGTTTCTATGTTTCGAGAGAGCTTCCTGTTGCCCTCAGAGTTTTTCTTTAATACATCTACATTCCTGTGCCCATGTCACAGTTTGATGGACAGTTTGGATTTGTATAACTGAGAGTATTTTTAGGCTTGTTGGAAATTTTTGGTCTATATTTGCATTTAAAGAGAGATTTCTTTTGCTCAAAATATTCCCTTTCAGATACAGATCAGAAATATAGTAGCTACATTCACATGTTAACAATATAACAGTCTGTTATACATGTATGTCCTGACTTTTAATACCTGTGATTGCAGGGTCGGCTAGAGGTCATTAGGTACACATCTCACCTTTAGGGGTCATGTGAGTACATCTACTGTACAACAGTTCCCATTACTATATCATTTCCAAAGCACAAAGAAACAAACACAAAGTTATGCTTGTATTTTGTTGAAATCGGCTCTTTCAAGGCCAATATTGTGGTAAATGTTAAAACTTAGATTGTCAGATATGATAGAATGAAAAACTGTATTTGACCTGGTCTAAAAACATAAAACAGCTCCTGTTTCTCTGTTTAAGAATATTTCATTTCAATAATTTTTTTCCAGTCCCAGTATTGTTATTATTGTGTTTAATTGTTTTGACCTCAAATTTACCAAGCGAAGCTTTGTGACTGCTTTGGTACATGTAGATAGAACCTACATTTATTTTGATGATGTGATGTTTTCTGTCACAGTGTGTGATTGGTCTGTGTGTGTTTGGTCTGTGCCTGTGTGTGGTTTACTCCTCCAATTAATCTCACAGATAACCTTTTTGTAAAAAGTTCAAACTTTCAGAAATCTTCAGAAAGTTATATTTTCTGTTTCTGGAATTTTTTTTAGTGTGAAATTGCATCTTAGTTCTCCATTCTGCCTATAGATTTGCACAACTAACTTTTTTAGAAATAAAGTATAATTTGAGTTTTATTTTACTTTTTTGTATTTCTTGAATATTGTCCAGTAGAGTTAGATAATTGATATTCGAAAACACACTTTCTGTACCATTTGTACCTGCTTCAATGTACTGTTCACTGGGTCGAGTCACAGAGTGCACTCGTCCACCCTCAGGTATATGAGGGAGTCACATGTTGTGGTTCAGGCAATCACAGGGGTGGTTTTTACAATGTACAAGGTTTCCTTCTGGTTTTCCACCATAATAAGGCTAGGTGCAGTGAGACGTGGACAGTCCATCGTCATATAAGTGATATACCCTTGAGTACAATGTTAAACCCCAATCAATCAAACAATACAAACCTGCCCTCTGGTAGCTTCTTTGTAAAGTAACAAATTAACAATGCTGTCTTTACTTACATGTAGCACTGGTGGGAAATTAACCTTCCAGTATCCTCAATCCATCTGTTCGCCCTAAAGGTATATAAAGAGTCACACCATGTGGCTACGGCCATCGCCTGGGTAGTTTTTGCGAGTTTTATTGTCGGTTTTCCATCCTAATTAGACTAGGAACAGTGTGAAGTGGACAATCCATCGTCATATAAGTGAAATACCCTTGAGTTGAGGATGTTAAACCCCAATCAAAGAAACAAACCAATGTCATCAAAACAATTCACATTTTATACACCAAAATACCAATCACTTAGTCAATTGTTGTTACAAACCACTGCCATCAGTATGAATGGATTGCAATTACTACTAATACAGAGGTTTTGAGTTATGACGTTACGATAACATAGTGACGTCCCTTTGCGAGACAAATGTTGCCACTTTATGGCACAGGAGGGCAAGCTGCCTATGCTTTAACATTGCGAGTTGTTGATTTTGGGAAAATTGTATCTTCTGCAAAGAATTATATTTTAAGCCATGGGGAAAGGAAATTCCTATGGTTTCATTAACGGTTACCCGTTAATTTGAAATATTCCCTATACCGAACAGGTTAAAAATCGTGGATTGGCCCTCCCTTGCTGTAAACCGATAATGTTATTTCGGAAAGGGGCGTCACTCTGTTGTCCTAATGTCATAACTGGAAAACCCAGTATTGATTTCATTTTATTTTTGTTACGTTATGAGTTTATTTTAAAAAAAAATTTTAAATAAGAACTTTTGCTGACATATATTTGTATTTTTTATTCGAAAACATAAGTAATGGTCGAAGACTCTAGTTATACCCAGGTTTTAAACTTTTATACCTACTCCAGTGGATGTGGTAGAAAATTGTCTAAATTCTTCAAAGTCATCGAGTGTAAGCAACTATTTTAATGTAGGTAACATTTGGGTAGTATTTTTTGTTTAATTCAAACTGATCTTGACAGTGTTTATTTGACTAACTGCATGTCAAGTGTTTGCCCTCCCACACAGTGCCGTGTTGAAAGTAGTCGTACCTGTGCTATTAATCATTCTGAATGATCCGGTCTGTTGTACAAGCAAAGGTGACTACAGTTCTATGTATTTCCGGAGTTAAAATAAATCACACGCATTTATTTCAAGTTATTCCAAATATCTCTCACAATTCACAAACAAACAAGTTCAGCTGTTCCAGTTCAAATTGCTTGGCACTATAAAAATTGTGACCCATGATAACCCGAATCTGCATGCTGGCAGTAAGCTTACATTGCCTTATTTTTGTTTTGCTGTATAATGACTGCAGAGGATTTAATTCTTTTAATATATTCTTATTACTTACTTCATTCGTCACTTGGTTAGAATAGATTAAAACAAAGCTTCAAAAAATCTTTTAAATTCTGACAACTCTTTAATTTAAAAGATAGTAACTCTCATTTGAATGAAACACAAATAATAACAATTTGAATCGGCACGCTTTGATTTAAGCCTAAGTTTCAGGTGTCTAGTCATGACCCACTTAATATACAACAGACAGATTAAATCTAAAAAACAATTTAAACAACCATTGGGGTGTATGTAGTCTTCCTTAAACATGTATGTCATACGGTCATACCTCTATGACATGCCAATTCAGTCTCCCATAAGTATTTCTTTTTACCAAGAAATCTGTTTATAATTCATGTGAATGTATGTGTTAAAATTCATTATATAATTTCTTTTATTAACTTTGAAATTCCACATGACCTGGTTATAGTTTATAATGCACATGTATGTCCATAACTTGTATCACCTGACTATCTCCAATTACCTCTACATTTGTCACAAATTAAATTGTTTGCTTTTTCTTTAATTTTCGACTTAGGAGGACTCAAAATAGATCAGCATGCTTTTAGACTGCGGTCTATGCTCTGTTAAAACGCAGAGCTGAATCATGTATCAGTTTTTTTGTCATGAAGGGCTCTCTTATAAACTCTGAATAAGATGTACATGTGTACACTCATATATGTCTGGTCATTTGTCAGCCTTTTTTGGCAATGACTGTAACATCTTTTCTCAACTGCCCCCTGGCTAAGTGGTTTTTTAATCTTTGAGGGGGGGGAGTGTAGCCAGGCTGCCTTTATTTACCTTTAATAGAGGATGATTATTTTCTCAGCATAGCAGAACACTTGACACTTATAGTTGTACTGATGTCATTTACTGGCCGGTACTGTAATTTTTTCTGACATCATTTAATGATTGAACTCGTTTGATTGGTCGCTCATCATAGAAGGGAAATTCCTTTAAACCCTACATAAAACATGAATCAATCATATTTCAATTGATTTTCACTGAGCACTGACTGAAATCCTTTGAGAATATTCCCTTTTCGGTCATCTTGGTCAAAGGTTAGCCAAGGTCACTGTTTCCCAGAATATGTTTCAGTATTAAAGGACAAATTACATTTCAAGGTCATTATTTTATAAATAAAATGTTTTATACATCTAAAATATTTGACTGATACTTGTGGTTAGAGCTGAACGAAATATATTCATACGGATTTGTCGGTGCAAATAGTGGAAAAGTAAACTAGATCATATTAGCATGTACATTGTTGTTGATGCAGTAGGAGACAAAATGAAAAGAAAAAAAATATTCCACGGTATTGTCTCTCGGGAACTGTTTTTTTCTGCTTCCACTGCCCATTTATAAAAAAGCTATACTAGCATTAATAGTATTATATGTCTAATAGCTGGAATTACTGTTCACACAAAATTTGTAACCACAAAAATTAAGTACTTTACAGTCTTTACATACCACAAAATATACTCAGTCAAAAAAGAAACTTCACACTCATTAATTTCCAAATATTTTCTTGAAAATTAATGCAAGAGATATTATTATTATTATTATTAGAGGCAAATGGCATCATTACAACTCTGACGTGCATAAGCCTGCAAGTGGTGCGAGCATACATCAAGGATAAAGCATGTTTCCTTGTGTTCCTAGTCACGTGACTGTTTGAGACACATGCAATTGAGCCACATTAGCACAGTAGAGTGACATCTCGGACAAACAAGTTCTTACAGTTAATTATTCGTTGATTTGCAATGCCACGACTGTCAAACATTCAAAATGAATGTGCCATTGGCATACTGAATACAGGAACGTCGGTCACTGACGTTGCCAGGGTAATATGAGAAGTAGGCGACGGACTATCCATGATCTTCGGACACGTCTCCAACAAACTGGCACCTCAGCAGACCGACCTCTTTCAAATAGACTACGTGCGACGACACATGCAGAAGACAGACAAATCATCTTACGTCAGGAACTGGTTACATTATGAACATGATTTTTATGGTACACCGTCCTTAATGGATACAAAATGGAATTAAATCATTATTTAAAACCACTTTACTTGTATGTTCAACTTATCGACATTGAAACGAGTATGATGTTTCTTTTTTGACCGAGTTTAACTGTTGGCCCATTGACATATCAATATGCTATAATATATTACATCTGGAACATGTCTCTGAAACTGTTCACATATTAACATACCATCTGGAACATGTCTCTGGAACTGTTCACATATTAACATACCATCTAGAACATGTCTCTGGAACTGTTCACATATTAACATACCATCTGGAACATGTCTCTGGAAGTGTTCACATATTAACATACCATCTGGAACATGTCTGGAACTGTTTACATATTAACATACCATCTAGAACATGTCTCTGGAACTGTTTACATATTAACATACGATCTAGAACATGTCTCTGGAACTGTTCAAATATTAACATACCATCTGGAACATGTCTCTGCAACTGTTCACATATAAACATACCGTCTGGAACTGTTTTCATATTAACATACCATCTGGAACATGTCTCTGGAACTGTTCACATATTAACATACCATTTAGAACATGTCTCTGGAACTGTTCACATATTAACATACCATCTGGAACTGTTCACATATTAACATACCATCTGGAACTGTTAACATATTAACATACCATCTGGAAGTTGTCTCTGGAACTGTTACATATTTACATACCATCTGGAACATTCTCTGGAACTGTTCACATATTAACATACCATCTGGAACATGTCTCTGGAACTGTTCACATATTAACATACCATCTGGAACATGTCTCTGGAACTGTTAACATATTAACATACCATCTGGAACTGTTCAGATATTAACATACCATCTGGAACATGTCTCTGGAACTGTTCACATATTAACATACCATCTGGAACTTGTCTCTGGAACTGTTACATATTAACATACCATCTGGAACTTGTCTCTGGAACTGTTCATATTTTTACATACCATAAAATGTCTCTGGAACTGTTTATATTAATCTATCATAAAATGTCTCTGGAACTGTTCATATTAATCTATCATAAAATGTCTTTGGAACTGTTCATATTAATCTATCATAAAATGTCTTTGGGACTGTTCATACATGTATATTCATTATTGGCATGCCAAAAGATGTCTGAGTTGTTTTTTCAATAATGACATACCATAAAATAGCTGGAGTCTATTAACGTATTAACTTGCCATAAAATGTCTCCAAACGGTCTAACTGCTTTACATGTTGACATGCTGTCAAATATATCTGGAATCACTGAACGCATTGACTTGTCTTTGCCTCACACCTGTTTCGTTTTTTATTTTTTAAAAATCAGTAACTGTAAATGAAAGCTATGTTTGTAAAATTGAACTTAGACAACAGAGTATTGTATGTGATGTATTATATTTAAATGAGATACATTTCATGTTCCCTCTTGGAGCTATGTTATTGGTGAATATTACACCTGTATTTGAATAGATTGTGTGTTTGATGTGTTCACAGATTGTCAGTACACCTGTCATCATCGTTGTCGTCCGCTAGTCACCTTAGACTGTGCCACGGTATCGGGAGAGAATGGGAAGGGAGATGGGGAGGAGACCTCAGGGATGTACACAAACTGTCAATCATGTCAGGCTGAAAACCACTCATCAATCCAGACACAGTCAGAACATTCACAAAATGTAAGGCTTTTTTACTGTTTTGAAATAATGATATTTAAGAGAAAGTTCTGTTGGTATTGTTTTTGTCCCCTGCTATGGTAATGAGCTTCCTCTTATTAAAACAACAAATTGGATTGCATAAAACTTCCCCAAATTCCTCAATACAATATGCATGGCAGTATGTGTTGTGAACATGATAAGTAGAGGATAACTTTAAAAAGCTTTGGAGAAACTTTAAACTTGAAATTAAGCTTCCTTATATGGGGACAAGGAATGGGTTTGCATTTCACTGAATTCCGTAAATTAAATCCGTGATTAAGTTAAAACTTGGATAATAGCTTTTCCTGTACCTCAGACAATTGTCAAACTTAAAATTTTAATGCACTTTTATGACGGCTTAACGAAAAGATTTTTATTCTTAACAGAATTTGTGATGATTACAGCTACCCAATTTGTAGGCCCTCTGGCTAAGGGCTGTTTGTTTGAAGAGTAGTAATGTTGTCTATACTTAGCACTAGAAGAAAATGAACTTTCCAACATTATGAAAACGCTTCAAATCTTGGTTGAGCTAGTGTCAGTTATTGTTGGAATACACTCCCATCATATGTGTGAAGTACCCTTAAGCACGGCGTCGACCACCAATCAATCAATTAATCCCAATTTTTAGTGTTATCATATTATCCGTGTTTCATGCATATCCACAGATAGCAAAAAAAGCTCAAACCATCCGATTGCATGGCGAACTCCATATCTGTTACCATAAACCTGTAAGATATAAACTCATCTTTACACATTGCTACGCGGGCGGTTGGAGGGAGCTTCATGTTTCCCGGGTGCTCTCAGAGCTAAAGGGGAACAGGAAGCCGATCTGTTTGTGGCGTCTGTATTGCGTTATGTTGTTGTCGTCCTGTATTTGTCCCGTCCTGTCTTTTGTTTGTTGCCAGTGGTGTCGAGAGTGGTTTCCTTCACCCATTGGGCTGGCACGTCATCATATAAGTGAAATACCCTTGAGTACGACGTTAAACCACCAATTAAGCAAACATACAAACAAACAATCCTCGGCATTGGTTCCA
>JARFOD010030735.1:0-10616 GCA_031763545.1 Mopalia muscosa
TTTTTCGACATAGCGCCCCCCCCCCCCCCCCTCCCCCCCCAGAATCAGAAGCTTTGAGAGGCCAGTGCTAGCGGCAAATAAATTTCCAAGGCTTCCACCATGGGTTGAGATAGGCCGGACGTATAAAACCGAGATGACGCCGTGCTTGGGGAGCAGATAGTATATCATTACAAGTTCGCTTGTTTCGAAACTAAAGTGGATTACTTTGTCTATTTAGTTCCGGTATATTAAAACTTATTTAAACCACGAGGAGATGGACTTTTAACTGGTGATTATTTCTCCATGAGTAAAGCCCTGAAGACCTAAGAAAATCCATACGCGGACTAAAGCGAAAGTTCAGTTCAATACTGAATTATCTCCCCTGACTGTTCGCCAAATCGCTACATAGGGCTCTGGAAGAAGTTGAGTATGAACGATTTAGAAACTTTACCGTCTACGCTACTGAATATGCTGTTTCACACTTCTAGTTAATGGGCTTGTGGTTAAACGGATGAAACCTTCCTTCCATAGATTACTTTTTTTTCTCACACGTTGTTCTGGCAAGTCATCTAAGAGTGAAATAACCAAAAATAGGCGTTTGACCACAGTCAAACAAACAAATCTCTGGCAAGCTGCATGCATAGTGGGAGTCCTGGGGATATTTCATAGAGACCGTGGATGGAGTAACGACGACGGCATTATGCAATGCGAGTTAGATGATAGAGCTTTTAGAAAACATTCACACGAATGTGAGCCTTAAGGCAACATGTAAAGCTTATAAAAATAACACGATTTCAATCGATAACTAAAACGTGACATAAATCAATTAAAAAAACTGAACTTTATTGACTGATATTGATCAACAACTACTTCTTAAAATAAGGGTTACAAATTTTTCACTATAATGAAGGTCCAATATTATATTTGGAACTTATAGTACATTGAAATAATAAGTTAAGTACAAGCGTGATTGTTTTCTTTTTCAGAGTATCTAAGAATACAGAATATTGTATAACTTTAAATCCAAATAAATTAATTTATTTAGTACAATGGCACTTGCTGTAAAGACTATAGTGCGTCATTTTGTCTAAGTTTTGTGTGGAACTAAGAGTCGACTTTAATGTTGTCTACCTTAGGAAATCGTAAAAAAAGAAACACAAAACATTTCGTTGGGAAATCATTTTTAAAAATCTATAGGCAATACTAAAAATGTGAAAGCTATCATGGGCCTCTTTCAAATGCAACAAATTTGAGTCCTTACGAGAAGTAAGTAAAGGTTTTATGTAGAATCTTCCAAAATCTTATTTGTCTCAAAAAGGCATTTAAAGACTGGCTATTACCTAATTCAGCGTATATTGAATGTACCACTTAGCCAATTTAATAGATATATTGAGCCGTCTGTTTTTTGTTTTTTTTTCTTCTTTTTTTGTTAAATACACATGTAAGTTCATTTATCACTAGTTTGGTGAAAATGTAAACAGTGGGAAGCATAGTCTGTTGTAATAATCTCATTGTTCTCTGATACCTTGTCAATGACCATGCAATATGCTCACTCATACACTTAAAATTAGGAGGGTTCAAATTTAACTTTTTTGTATGTGGAATTTCCAAGTTGTTTTCGCTTTCATAAAGTGTGAATGTTTAATCTTAAAGAAAACATGTAGCTCAGGTGGTCTAGCAAGACCTTAAGAACCTCCCCTGTCTGAGAAAACACGACATTCATACAGGATGGCTTCTACTGGCTTCCATAGACGTACGGATTATAAATTGTTCTTATTGTATCACTGTCTTTATTTCAGATTAAATGTAAAGAGCTTGGCGTTCTACACCAAGAACTATGCAAACATATCACCAACTTCATCTTCATCATCCGAGAAAGCCAATACAGAATTAAAAACAATATTTTTTTTCTTAGAATTCAAAAACAAATAATATAAATATTGTGTTCATTGCGTCTAATTGTGACAAGTTTCATATCTTGCTTACAAACTGGCAATAACAACACTTGATGAATACAGGGAACTTGTAACGATTAATGTGTCTAACACAATGTCTGCTTGGAATCCACTTACTCAATGACTTTTTACTAAACGAAAGGAGGTCAACCGAAAGCGGCGTCGTCGATTCTATATTTGTCACATTGTTGTCTCACTGGTCGAAAGAACAAAATAAAAGATCTATATTGTCTACCAATCAACCCAGAAAGTGTTGTTTTGTAACTTATGTTTAAAATGAACCCGTCTTGTCAACTCGTTTACTCGATTCACGTGGACTAAGAAACCGTTGTTTTGCAAAGGACTTGAACACTGCAAACGGTACCGTCACAAGAGCAACTCCTAGCGTCGTAATCGATGGTCGACTCCGCTGGCGGGCTGATACAAAGAACATAAACATACAATGTTAGAGCGAATGCAGAATACTGTAAAAGAAAAATACCAGACAAATCATGTGCGCCAAGTCGAGCACTTTTATAACTCTAAAATATTTTATATACATATCCGATTGTCCGCTTCTTCATCTGCGTCTTTTAACTCCTGTGGAAACCAGATGGGAATCTTGTAAAAACCACCGCAGCGCTGCAGCTAGGGTCGGTACATAAAACCGCATATATTGTGCATTTTTAGAAAAAATACATTTCATTTTACAACTCTTAAATTATCCTCACAGTTTGAACAATCTTGTGTATCTCAATGAAACCCAGATGACAACTTCTCGGTAACTCAAACTCAACTTATTCACAAGCAGGTCCGCTAACGATTGCGTCACAGTTGGTAAAACAGCTAGTTCAAAAGGTGCTAATATGAGTAAATTGGTTTGTTGAGGGGTCGTTGGAGAAAACACATACCACAGAACCAATAACTAGAATACAGATCAAGAAAACTTCCCTCCAATGAACTCGGGTTTTCAGGTAACAGGACTAGTGCTCTAACCTGGGATTACAATATGCATGAAGCGAATTTGTATCTACGGGAAGCACTGACATGTGGGTCTCCAAATAAGTATACATTTTAATACTTACGCGGATGATATAAAGCAATCCACCGCTCTGGCCGTGCCTGGACATACGGCTGGCATTGGTGACGTTTCCATTACCATACTGTATTCTCCTTCAGGATCTGGCGCACAAATGGCTATAGCCTGAGGATAGAATGTGCAGCCATGAGTGACAAAATTGAGGAAACTTTATACATGGTTATGTCAGTTAAGAGATGTGATGTTTCAAATTTCCCAATATTTTTCAATTTTGTGGGTACAACAAAAACCAAAGATGTCACAATTGTTTCTTATAAACTCAGTCTTCCATTGCCCCTGACGATAATGTTACTCTATACAAAAAACACGAACCAGAGAGTTCCAATGAGCATTGTCTGAAATATTAAGATTCGCCTTTAGATGCGCATATGCAGCTGACGTCACACTGTGTTCGATTTTTTTACGAGTCCATTATTTTAAAAGGGCGAACTGAGCAAAACATGCGATGCGATATAACAAAACTCTGCGTTAATAGATGGAATACATTTCCCAATGTTTACTTGAATAGTTTTTCCTGTTAGCTTTTCAATCCAGAGTATAACTGTTGCAAAGTACTCCGGTCTAGCCATAAACTCTCTGTCTCGTATAGTATCTGAATATTTCTGATTACTTCCCAAACTGTAATGCTTAAATCAAATCGCGTAGTGGATATTCTGTGTTTAACCCAGGCCCACTTGGAACAAAAAGCACGAGATTTTACGGAAGAGGATAAAATCTACAGCAGCTAACCTCTTTCGTTTTAGGCGACGCCTAACATTAAAATTTAAAGTCAATGCGGTGAAAGAGTTTACCAATTGTACGTTTTAAGACTAAAGCTTCACACCCCCTATGAATTTCAGTTTCTTTTTGCGACGACTTCTGCCCTAAAAAATTAAATAGCATTGGTATGCATACTTCAAACCCCATCTAAATATACCCGTATAATATAAATAAAAACTTTGGCTGACAAAATAATATGCGATTTTCGCAAAATAATTCCCAGATATGGCAACGCCCACTGCGAGTTCCACTAGTGTAGTATTTAACAAAGACTGAAATTGATAGGTTTAATTTATAAGAGTAGCACATGTTACGGCAAATGCGTTATCGCCGTGCCGCCAACCGACTGGAAATACTATATCATCATATCTTTAAAAAATTATTATTATCCGTCAACCAAATCTGTTGTGTTCTGATTTGTCAATTCACAGGGGGTTAAAAACTAGCTTTGTAAACATAGCCAATACATACACAATAACAGTAAATCAATATTGTATGTATTGGCTATGTTTACAAAGATAGGTAAAAACCGGTACACCCTAGGAGATTTCGATTGTCACTAGAGTTCAGGGGTAATATAAAAAATCTGTTGTGTTCTGATTTGTCAATTCACAGGGGATTAAAAACTAGCTTTGTAAACATAGCCAATACATACACAAAAACAGTACATCAATATTGTATGTATTGGCTATGTTTACAAAGATAGGTAAAAACTAGCATCTGCATCCATCAAACATGGCCGCCTAGCTACGCTTCAAATCTTATTTTCTAAATTAATAAAACTTATTTTTGACATAGATTTTTGGTTTACAGAGAGTTAGTTCAAAACATATCTGCTTTACAACCGCTCAATTTTAATGACGCTAAAATACCAGAAAGTCTTTGAGCTGCATTGTCATGGAAGCGCTATAGTCGTCAGGGGAGGTAACTCGTAGAGCAAACATAGATCGTATCGCCGCAGAACCTATTTTCTTGTGTTTATAAGTGAATAGAATCACACATACTGTGGCTTGGCTGATAATAAAATCGATATAGACGTTTTTTCCAGAGCGAACGGACTTTAATGAACCGTACTGCAAGCCCGTACGCCCCTTCGCCCTCGTGTCAGGGCGTGCGAGTTTGCAGGACCGTCATAAAAGTCCTATGCTCGTATAACCAGCTATCGGCTTACAGTATAGCCCCTACTGATCAGCCTAGACGCTAGTAGATATAAAGCCAGAACGACGTTTTCCAACCAGATTCCTGTGAATTCTAGAGTCCGCCTTAAAAATCACACAAAATTCAACTGGTTGACCTGGGCACGTGAGCAAACAGGTTTGTAAAATGGAGGCTCAATGATGTGCTGCCCCTGTAACCATGCGAACAATCAAAGCCGAAAGCGAGACATCGACTTTCATTGGCTGGTGTTATCGAACTTCTCCGGTGGGCATTACCTAACAAACGGCTTTATGTCTACCAGCGTCTAGGCTGATCAGTAGGGGCTATACTGTAAGCCGATCGCTGGTTATACGAGCATACAAGTCGAAAAACGTCAATAACTAATATTATCCACGGACCCCATTTATGTCACTCTGCTTTCAACAAATCATCATAATGGCGACTTTAAAATAGGCCTATGGATAGGTGATAGACAATCCATTTGTTTGTTAACCGATTAGCCCCGTCTTGATTTGAATTGCATTTTACATGATCAGCCCATGACGATTATACTTTAGCTAATCACTTTACCCTTTAACGCGGACGGTGGCTAAAATTGTTCATAAGATTTCTTGTCATTGTAATTTTAATTGCTCAAGTATCAGAAGTCAATATATATGAATAAATATAATTTCGTTTAACATTGGCTTAACAAATATACAGCTGAAGACCTGTGACATTTTCTTAAAAATTCTACACAGCTACTCTGCATTACGACGCTTGTCGAAATGAGGCCATAAACCCTAAAATATAGCTTCGCACCCGGGCGGATAAAGTGACAAAGTTTCTAGCAAAAGCGCTAAAAACATATGAAGAATGTTTCGACAATTAGTTAAACTTTGTAAAGCAATATTGGCCCATATACAGAGTCCTTTTTCAACAACAGTACACGAACTTTCATTATTGACACTCGCCGCCTTTTTTTGTAGCGGAGTCTTTCCCTACAATGACCATAATGCGACTGAAGCCATTATTTTGTAAACATTGATATGGGATATAAATTTTCATAAAATATTTACCACACATATGTTTTTAAATCAAGCATTTTTATGCCTCTTTCTGTAAGTCGTTATACATGAAATAAGTTTATTGTCTGTTGATATAGAAAACAATAAAACATTATAAACTCAAGAGATATTCATATTAGGTTTACTTTGAACAAAATCGTATGCTTCCTGTAGATATATTAACAAAATATTTACCCTTATCGAGATAGTAGCTAATGCTCCTGTTGCTATGCATTCAGTTCGAGCTACATTCAAAATTGCTCCAGCGCATGCCTCGCCCTCTTGGTTGCATCGGCAACTGATTACTTGAGTCCCAGTAGGGCATTGCGCTGTGGAGCTGGTGCCAAGAACAATCGGCCCGTACGTAACCACAGCTGTTGCGGCTGGAGACAAGACAAAAAATATACACATGTTAGTCTCTAACTAGATGAAAACAAACCTTGTTTGTTTTATTTATGTTAAACATTGTCAGATTAACAGAGAGGAACAAGCTATTTATATTCACAGATTAATCATGCTCTGCCAACCCTCGAGAAACGGACATGCTTTTATCAGGGGATATAAAGAAATAATTCGACGATTATAACGAACGCATGTATTCTCGTATACATTATAGTTAGCGAAACCCACTCACCAGCCCCAGTATCTGCTCCACATCCATCAACATTATCCTTCACATCTTGTAGTTTCTTCCAAAGTAAATTAAACTTTGTCAGTTGGTCCATAAAGCCGCTATCGGATCTATTGTACAAAGAAAGATAATCGATAAAAAAAATATGCTTTAAATCAAAAGTCTTGGCTGCAATAAAATGTATATACATTTACATAAAAGGAACTTGACTTTATATATAGTGTTTGTTCATGGCTTATCATTTTCCTGTCGAAATATATATAGTATAGGCCTACACATACATTTTGAACATTGGGTAATGTAAATAAAACAGTAATATAGGATTAGAAATAGGTCTTCAACGAGTAGTGACATCAACTCATCCAGGAATAACGCTAAAAGGTACTTACTTGCCGCATGCATCACAGACCTCGGGTGTGGGACCGGGGGTGCCGGGGTTTGGGTATGGCGGAAAAACGAAAGGTGGAAAAACTGGACTTGGTGGCTGTGGATATACTGGTGCCGGTGGATATACTGGTGCCGGGGGATATACTGGTGCCGGTGGATATACTGGTGCCGGCGGATATACTGGTGCCGGTGGATATACTGGTGCCGGCGGATATACTGGTGCTGGTGGATATACTGGTTTTTGGGGATATACTGGTTTCTGTGGATATACTGGTGCCGGTGGATACACCGGCGCGGGTGGATAGACTGGTTTCCGTGGGTAAATAGGTGCCGGCGGATAAACTGGTTTTTGTGGATAAACAGGTGGATAAACCGGAGAAGGTAGATGGTTTTGTTCTTGTGGGTACAGGTTTAGTCGATTATGATCCTTACCAGGGGTTGGGATTTCCTCTCTCCTTCTAGTGCTTGCTCTATGGAAAATGATTCACAAATTCCATTAATTTATATAAATGACAGTGCTTTTACTTGTAAAATTAACTCATTCGACAACTCGTATGTTTCTTTGTTTAGTCATAATTTCTATTTACATTTTTCCACAGCATTTGCTAACTGTATGGTTCCAAAGTAAAATCACCGAGAACATTCCGCTTAGAAGAAATTTTGATCCGATAATTTCTATTTCAGTACAGCTATACAATTATCTCAAATCCCTTACTTGGTATTTTTTTAAATATATTTTCCCGCTACTTTGCCTTAATAAGTCGTCACTTAGACTTCTTATCGGGTAAATTTGACTTAATAAGTAGAAATAACGTCTCCAAAGACCAAAGAAATACATGAATTCTTCGGTATTTTCATTCACCAAAGACTATTCAGGTTGAAGAGATCGGGTACACACTGTATGCTAGTCAAGATAAGTGAACATAAATGGCAGAGAATATGTAGTTAAATTCAAGATATATTTTTTTAGTTCATCACAGTTTGCTCGTCAGCAATTCAGCTCAGTAAAATTTATTGTACCTCACATTATTCAGTTTTTCGTAGATGTATCAAATAACAACATCCAACAAGCATAAATTACTTAAAAGCTACGTAATCCAGACGGTAGATTGAGTCGTTTCTTCGCCTTTAGGAAAATTCGTCACGATACAAAAAAGTCAAAATAATGAGCTTATTTGAGATAAATTCATATTTGTTCACATCCACTTTTTTTTTTACAGGAATCTGATCTCAAATAAAGGCAATTGCAATGAACAGACTTAATATTGATGGTAGTTGACACGAAACGAAAACGGATTAAAATTAACAGACAAGACAAGGTGGTGAATAATTTTTGTGTCTTTTAGAAAGTGAAGATTAACAGTATTTTCGTTATTTTGGAATAAGTAATTTTGGCGATTCGGTGCCTAACTCTGAGGGTCATGGGTTCGATTCCCGGACGGGTTTCAACCTACAAAATTTATCTGAACAGGTATATGTTTAACTAAGAAAGTGTTATTCCAAAATAACGAAAATAAAGACAAGGTGGTGTCTCGTCCTACCCAATAAAATACTGTTTATAGGTATGTGGAAAGTAATAAGTAGTATTCTAAAGGTTTTAGGAATAGCCTTGTCAGTGAGAGAGATATTTCGTAATGCAGTTAGAGCAAAGATATATCGCTAGTAAAGCAAATCGTTTTATATCTCGCTGTACAAAAATTCTATATTTCTTCTTACCGTTTAAACAATAAAATAAAACTTAATACTTACAAAACTAGCGTGACTGTCGCAAGGATTATAACTGTGTGAATCTTCATGTCAGAAGGCCTTACTGTAAAACAATGCATGGACATTAGTTCAGTATATGTAGAAAAGATAAAACGCGGGATGAGTTGAGCGTGATCGCAAATTAGTGACGCATTAGTATTATTATAACATGATTTAGTCTGGAAAACGCAAAGAAAACTCAGTTACCTTGTTCCAGCCGTGGTAATTTTAGAAGGTCTAAGATATGACGGTAAGCTAACCTTTTAAAGGATTTTGATGAACCGAAAAAATGGTCACGGATCATTTCATAGCAGGATAAAAATAAATAGGACATTTGACAAATTTTTTTATCACTTTATCTCTAGTAATCGTTAAGCCATTAAGATTCCTAAAAATAAAAATAATTTTAAAAGATTAACTGTACCGATTTTTTTCCGTTAGAAACTCAGCAGAAAAATACTCAACAGACGCAAAACTCACTAAATTGTATGATGAAGAGGGCGCGGGACATTAATCTCGCCATAACGCTTCATATTTAACAAAACACGATTTATTTATCATAAAAAAACACAACTACATTACGTAATGAAAATTGAGTGCCGGCGTATTAGGAGGACCGCCCATTATCGCTGCTCCTTGTTATGTCTGGATAGTTAATATTATTAAATGTTAATTTGAAAAAAAAAATCATATTTTGTATTGTACGTGTAAGACAGTTTCCTAATCGATTTACCCGAAGATTTTACTTTCGGATGTTAGAGCGAATTATTTGACTGAGGTCATCATGAGTTTTGGCGACATGAACGTGAAGCATACGCTACCACATGTTGTGTTGTGAAACTTACTTGTTTCAAATAACAAGTTTATTGCCTTACCTATCCAACACTGTCAAGTCAGGTGAAAACCAGGTTCAGGTTTTACAAACACATAACATATTGTACGAGTTTTTAATTGGTTCATACATTAAAATATTGCGGTGAAAATAAAAAAATATCCAGTATGTAGGACCCAAGAATATACTACCAAAATTCTAATTGCTAACACCATGTTGAAGCAGCCGCCAATATATTGCGGAATGTAATCGATCACCTTCTCTAATATAAATGTTCCTCATTGCCCCCAAGGTAGTAATTTTAATTGCTTATTTTGACTAAAATTTAAGCTTTTACTTCCACAGTCAGGGGACGGGATTAACGAAAACTCCCATGTTTTTTAAGTTGTATATTATTTTGCATTGATTACTATTGATTGAAATAGGTATTTTCTGAATATTTCACATGAAATTTTATACGGAGCACTTACATATACATACATTATAAGAAACGGAACATCTATCGAGCAATAATATATTTGTACCTTTAAACCTTTAGCAGAAACCCAGAGCATCCGGTCTATAAATTGTTTAGGCCTACGGCCTGATCGGTCATGGGTATTACTTTAATCTTTCAAATTTCTTCGCATTTAAACTTTAAAGAAAGATTACAGGGCATTCTTGAAACGGTTCGTCTGTTAAGCCGTATATATTTATCTCTTCGCATTTAAATTTTACGCTTCATTGCTTGACTGCCATAAAAAGTCATTTTTTTTCCTAAAATCACAACTTTCAGACAATCCTAGTTTAGAGAGTTTTTTGTATTTTTTGTTAAATCTGCTTTCATTTTTCACACGCTACCAGCAATAATTTAACACTATACTATCGTTTGTTAAATCAGCCCCCCCCCCCCCCCCCCCTCAAAGTGTATTGCATCTCAAGCATATTCGACATTTGGTCAAACAATTTGAAAACTGGTAACTGATCGATCGATCGATCGATTGATTGATTGATTGATTGGTTGACTGATTGATTGATTGATTGATTGGCTGGTTGGTTGGTGGGC
>JARFOD010030746.1:0-10616 GCA_031763545.1 Mopalia muscosa
GTTGTAGCGCCACTCCCTCAGTCAATTAACCAATTCTACACAGTTCCAGAGGATGGGCGTGGCTTCATTTAATAGGGTAGACACCTGGATAATACGTCATTGTGAATATAAAACAACATTGAGCCAACCGAACGCTTTATTCACTGACACGTTTTAAAAATATAGTGTAGTGTATATTTCTGACAAATAATTTTTTAATTGATGGAAGGATAAGTTGCCACAGGAAACAATGTTTTCAAAACTTTCCATACTACATTATAAATTGGATGCCAGCAGTATAGGAATGTGTAATATTGTCTATGTGACTAGAATACTAATCAGCTGAGGCCCTCACATCCTGACTGTCTGGCTCTGAGATCAGTTCAAAGATGATAAGTTATTGCGTATGTTTAGTTTTTTTAAACCCTTTGACCGTTCGCGTGAATTTTCGTTTGCGTAACCTGAACGACCGTTCGCGTGAAAAAATAAGGCCTGGTAAATTCTTTGAATCAGCAGGATTTTTACAAGCATAAAAAAACTAACCTTGTTATAGGCACTGGAGAAATATAGTAAACAGTAAAATTGACACAGCTCAAAAACAATATTTAAGGAATGAGCTAAAGAAGAACTCTAATAAACCAAATAAAATTGGAACATTCTTAAAGAAATTAATCCCAAAGCTAAATTGACTCAGCCTTTGAGAGTATGTGATGATAATGGAAATATTATCACAAACCTGACTTTTTCACATCCATAACTTAAAATCTGATTAAATCTAAACAGTCTCCTCTAAACTCATCTCCAGACTTCCTACTATTGACAGACTTAATTGCACAAAATGTTTCAGAAGATAAATATTTTGCCATACCTGATATTTCAAAAGGATTCGTTCTTCAGAACCTTTTAAACTTAGACAAAAACAAATCAACTGGTTTAGACAACATCAATGCCCGATTTTAAGTCCTCAGCCCCATTAATTGCTTGGCCTTTAACAATGATGTATAATCATTGATGTAAGTGTATAATGTTCCAACCGTATGGAAACAGGCAAAGTTCGTTCCATTACATAAGAGTGGGCCGAAAGACAAAGTAGAAAATTATAGACCAGTCTCTATTCTTCCTGTTATTTCAAAGATTCTAGAAAGACATATCAATGATAACATGTAGGAATACTTAATGGAATTCAAACTTTTAGACCCCTCACAGTCAGGATTTCGCCGTCATCACTCGCGTGAAACATCTTTAATAAAAATGATTGAGGAGTGGCAGAATGCCATTGATAATGGAGAATTTGTTGGAACAGTGATCATGGTCGATTTTCAAAAAGCATTTGATACCATTAATCATGGTTAAAAGAAATTGAAAGTTTACAAATTTGATGATACTGCTATAAAATTTTTTACATCCTATCTTAGCAATAGAAGACAGAATGTTTTTTGTTGGAGGTGGGATATCTGACTCAATGGCAGGTGCACCACAAGGTAGCTGCTAATAAGATCCAGTAATCCTAAGTCCTAATGAAGGTCAAAGGATGTATTCCCCAGGAAGATTCTTCAGTCATTTTGCTGTCCTTCACAAACAGATGAAAGACGTTTTGCCTGACCACCTTTCTGGCGAGGGACAGTTTATTCGGAGCAAAGTAATGCTGTCTTTACTTGGCACTGGACGAAGATTAATTTTCCAGTATAGCAAATCAGTTAACATCTCGTGGTTATGCTATTGCTACCTGCTGTTTGAATACACTGTCATCATCAGTGAAATACCCCTGTTTACAGTGTTAAACACCGAGCAGTCAAGTTTCATTCAGCATGCGACAATGGCTTAGTGTGAGCCCCTCTGCTTTGTTATACTATTTGAATAAAGGACCCACAGGTTGGACTCAACCGGTGGTCCATCACGTGTCACAGGATATGGCCCTGGCAATTGTGCAGGTGTTTTTTACCAGGTTTTTGCTTGTTTTCCAGCGTATTTAAGCAAGGCGCAGTGGGAAGTTTGAAATCCATTGGATATGAGCGAAAAATCCCTTGAGAACAACTTTAAACCCCAATTTTGTACAAACAGGTCAATTTTTATTTCTATTTCAGCACTAAGGACTCTCTTCACCTCCAAAGACTGAAGCGAGAGCAAAGGGAGGCAAATCTGAAGAAGGCAAGAAAAGAAACAGCGTAAGATGAAGCTTTGGATCACATTTTGTTTATATTTCTGTCCCCTTTCTTGATATTTTATAAAATATTGTTTTGAAAAAATCCAAAATATCTTTTGAAAATGAGATAATAATACTAAGGAACAATCATATAAAGAATAAGCATTGATGCTGTGTCCTAAAATCTCCTTATAAAACCGAAACTACATGCAGTATAATTGTTATAAGCTGATAAATTCCTTGTGACTAATGTGGTTTGACAAAACATCTATTATCTCCCCTTAAAAATTGAGATTTTTCTGCTACGATGTCACTACAGGCAGTTTGGGGGAGCTGTTGCCCTGATGCTCTCAGAGATACGGAGCAACATGAAGCGAATCTGGTTATGATGTCTTTGTATTGCATTCTGTAATTGTCTCATATTGTTTCTTGCCAGTGGTGTCGAGGTGGTGATTTCCGTTAAGTATTTACTGACACGCCATCATATGAGTGAAATAACCTAAAGTTTTGTGAGTAAGCCACATGGTGTGGCTCTAGCAAATGTGGTTGTGGTTTTAATTCTCCTTTTCATTTTCAACCATATATAAAAGTCAGATTCACTTTGAAGTAGATAATCAATTATATACAGAAATAACCATTAAGAACGATGTCAATTCCAAATCCCACAAACAAGGCTCTCATCTTTCATCCGTTTTATATACAGAGGTATAGATAGATAACTTGGTGTTGGTGGTTTTAACGAGGAGAACTCTTGATTTTCAACCTTATAAAAAAGTCAGATCAGTTTATAGTAGACAGTCGATTATATAAGTGAATTACCTTTAAGTACGCACCAAACAAGCCCCCGTCTTTCTTCCCTTTTATAAACAGAGGTGTAGGTAACTTGATGGAGGTGGTTTTAAGAAGGAGGACTCTTGATTTTCCATCATATATATAAGAGTCATATCCAGTTTATAGTAGACAATTGATTATGTAAGTGAATTACCCTAAGGTACGATTTTCAAGATTTCACTTCCAAATCCAACAAACAACTCTCCCATCTTTGTTCAATTTTATTTAGACAGGTCAAGGTAACTTGGTGGTGGTGGTATCCTCTTAGTTGTCCACCATAGATAATTGATTAAACAAGCAAATTATCCTTAAGTACAATGTCAAGTCTAAATCCAACAAGCAACTCTCCCATTTTCTTCCCTTTTCAGAGGTCTTGGTAACTTGGTAAAGCTGATAGATCAGTTGGTGATTGAACACCTGTTTGAAATCACCAAATCACAGGTGGGGGCCTTCGTTAACAAAGTGATGAGATCACGACAAGACGCTCAAAGAGACGGCAAGGGATTGATTCAGGTCAACCTCATATTTAACATGCACGGTGAGTAAATCCGGATTTTGATATGCCCGCATCATCAGGGTCCAGTTGCTCTGAAGTTTATTATTCATAAACACCCAATTAATCAAGTGAGCTGTTGGAGGGAGATTCCAGTTACCCTGGTGCTCTTTCTGAGCTAAAGACGAACATGAAGCTGATGTGTTTGTGATTTCTTAATATTATCCTATGATTTGTCCTGTGATGTTTTTGTTTGTTGCCAGTACTGTGGGGGTGGTTTCCTTCACCCATTGGGCTGGCATGCTGTCATAGAGGGAAATAACCGTAAGTTTTGTGTTAAACCCCAATCAAACAAAGACATCAATCACTAACAGAGGATCAGAGACAGACTTCCATTAGAAAAAGAAATGTAGTGGATTACATTTAATAGCACTTCGCTGATCTAGCGCCGGCGGTTGGAGGGAGCTTCATGTTGCCCTCGTGCTTTCAGAGCTAAAGGGGAACAGGGAGCCGATCTGTTTTTGGTGTCTTTATTGCCTTCTGTTGTTGTCATCCTTTATTTGTCCCGTCCTGTCTTTGTTTGTTGCCAGTGGTGTCGAGGGTGGTTTCCTTCACCCATTGGGCTGGCAAGTCGTCATATAAGTGAAATACCCACGATTTACCATTCACCGAATGGAGTCTGCCTGTCGACCATCAGGTGTATGAGCGAGTCACATGTTGTAGCTCCGGCAATAGCAATGGTGGTTTTTACAAGGTTTCCTTTCGGGTTTTCACTGTAATAAGGCGATATACAGTGTGAAGTGGACAATCCTTCCTCATAGAAGTGAAATATCCTTGAGTATGACATTAAACACCAATCAAACGAACAATGTGTCTATTAGGGAATCCAAATTGATTACCCAGGTTACCTAGGTTTCAAATGTATACTTATAGCGTTAAGATATACTCTGTTTCAAAATCGAGAACCAATCTTTCTCACAAAGGTGTACCTGCCTACCCGGTGTATTCTGGAGTATTTTGTACACACAATTTATGTAAAATATATCAAAATACATACAAATATTAATATTCTTTACTATGCTGATAAACAAAATGGTTTAAAAAATACGGTGAAAAAACTAATTTTTTTACACATAACTTTCTTATATTGTAGACAGATCTGCAAAGGGGTCTAGTAAAACCTTAAGGCTTTATGGGACTGAATTGGGTCAGATTATTACCTTACATTATACGCTTAAGGCAATGAATTAATGTTCTGATTACAGTTTTGTATATATCTTTGCTAATTTTGATACTTCTCTTTGTATATAACCAACACACATGTTCTAACTAATACAGTAATTACCCATATGTAAACCTCTGTTCTTACATCATGTATTTATAAACAATTTGTGGGAAGGCAACTAGCGATATTTATAACAGGCGTTGGGTAATAGATACCGTAAATGTCTATCTCTTGCTGTCTGGGTGGAGAGCTGAGAGGGAGCAACCTATATATTGCCCCATGCAGCTACATGTACGTTGTTACTTTCAGAGGTAAGGTGCAACACGAAGCCGATGCTTTGGGATTTCTTTGTATAACATCCTATGATTGTCTCGTATTTGTCCTGGGCTGTGGCCATGGCTCAGTGGTAGCGAGTGCACTTCCTGAACTAAACATGCTTCGATTTACCGTTCACGCGTTCGCCTTTCGAACGATCAGGTATATGAGCAAGACATGTTGTGGCTCCAGCAATCGCGGGGGTGGTTTTTACGAGGTTTCCTCCTGGTTTTCCACCGTAATAAGGCTGTGTTCAGTGTGGAGTGGACAATCCGTCGTCATATAAGTGAAATACCCTTGAGTATGACGTTAAACACCAATCAAACAAACAAACAGACATCACTCACCTGAGCCAGGTAGTGCATCCAGCTAACAGACATCACTCACCTCAGTCAGGTAGTGTATCCAGCTAACAGACATCACACCTCAGTCAGGTAGTGTATACAGCTAACAGACATCACACACCTTTGTCAGATAGTGTATCCTGTTAACAGACATCACACCTGGGCCAGGTAGTGTTTCCTGCTACACTCACTTTTGCCAGGTTGTGTATCCTGATAAGACATCCCACTTACCTTTGCCAGGTAGTGTATCCTGCTGTTGTTAGGGCTAGTGAGATTTTCTTCCAGATTAAACTCTTCTGGGTACTGGTTACCAGAGGGCAATACAGGTGTAAAACCCTCGTTAGTTGGGTGTGTCATTCGTAAAGCTTTCTGTAAACTCTCCTCAAATGTTCTACCAATAGCCATGACCTGGGGGAAAAAACACAGTTCATTAGTCTTTTTTATTTATGCAAGTTTTGTGGTCAATTCATTTCTATGACAGTATCAGCCAAAATAGGAATGTTTGTTTGTTTGATTGGGGTTCAATATTTCGGTCAGACTATTTCACTCCTAAAGACTTTAGCTAGCCCAATGGGTGGAGGACTCTCTAAACAGATTGGCTTAGCTCCATGGGTGGAGGACACCCTAAACAGATTAGCTAGCCAAATGGGTGAAGGACACCCTAAACAGATTAGCTAGCCAAATGGGTGAAGGACACCCTAAACAGATTAGCTAGCCAAATGGGTGGATTACACCCTAAACAAATTAGCTAGCTAAATCGGTGGATTACACCCTAAACATATTGGCTTATCTCTGAGATCCCTAGAGAAACTGGAGGCTCCCTCTCAACCATCTGTGTCAGTTTTCCAGGTTCTGTCTGTTGATATATTTGTTTCTTACCTCACCAACACTTTTCATGGAGCTGCCAATCTCCTTTGATGTGTGTTGAAACCTGTCCAGGTCCCAGCGGGGTATTTTCGTCACGATGTAATCCAGACTTGGCTCAAAACAAGCACTTGTAGCTTCTGTTGTTGTGTTCTTCAGACTAGGTAAATCAATTCCCAAGGCCAGCTTTGCTGCGATGAACGCCAAAGGATATCTGAAACAGATGTATTGGATTAAACTTGCCCCTTTCTTATAATGAAATAACAAGGTGATAGCAAGATATTGTTTAAAAGTATTGTTTGTTTGATTGGGGTACCTAATGTTATTTTACTCATGGGACAGCTTTCAAGTCCAATTGGTTAAAGCGATACTACGCGCCGCCATGTCTAGGTTCCTTTATCATTAAACAGAAGAGTTTCACAAATATGGACCAATGAAATATCTTTCTTTTTCAAAAAAGGTTCCTACGCCACGTGAACTGTAGAGTCGACATTTTAAACCTTACACAGTTGACATCAATGACCTATATAGGTCATTGGTTCACACATATTAACCCATAACGCACAAAAGTGTTACTCGCGTGACGTCAAGGCGGCCACGCCCAAAATGTCAGCCGCTAGTAGTCGTAGGAAGGTATATACCTCTAACACTTATAAAATGAAGAAACGATAAGTTGATGTCATATTTAAGTATATTTAATGGTAACTTTTCAAGGGATATAAGGGTTATTTTAGCCTGGAGTATCGCTTTAAGGAAATCAATATCAACACCCAATTGGCAACAACCAGAGAACAGGGCAATCACAGGCCGCAATACAAAGAGATGACAAACAAATCTGCCTTATGTTGCCCCTCAGATACCAAACTAGAGTATTTTTTCATGCGAATGATCGTTCAAGTTACAAAAAAAACCTTCACACGAACAGTCACATTTCACGGTAACTAAAGTCATGTATATGAAATCTATACTGTATGTACTTCACAAGCTGCGAGCTATATACACAAGGATTATGATACGCTGTCAGAAATACTTATGTTAGACATACAAAAACCTAAGTTTATTTAAGAAGGAACCCTTTTTTGCTTTACTAATGACATAAATTTGAAAAGAAAAAATCCCACAAAACAATTGTTTTGCTAAAAGAGACAGTGGTCAATAGATGACCTAAGGATGTGTTAGCTGTGGCTCTCCTACCAGGCGCCATTAGGCTCTGTGGTCTATTTAACTGATCTCAGCTCATGTTTTTGAAAGCGTTGACAGTTCACAATGAACAAAACACAACTGGCTTAAATTGGATAACTTTGTAAAAAATGTTTGTATTAACTACACCCCATACTACTCCCCATAATATATTGTAAGCTACTAACCCAGTTGCCTTTGATGCTAAAGCGGAGCTCCTGGATAGACGGGCATTGATCTCTATAATACAATACTCCAGTGACCCGGGGTGGAGGGCGTACTGTATGTTACACTCTCCCACAATACCAAAATGTCTGACCACCTGTAAACAAATACTATAGATGTCATTAATACAATACTCCAGTGACCCGGGGTGGAGGGCGTACTGTATGTTACCCTCTCCCACAATACCAAAATGTCTGACCACCTGTAAACAATAACTTTAGATGTTATTAATACAGTACTCCAGTGACCCCGGGTTGAGGGGGTACGGTATGTTATACTCTGCTACAATATCAAAATGTCTGACCACCTGTAAACAATAACTATTGATGTTATTAATACAATACTCCAGTGACCAGGGGTGGAGGGCGTACTGTATGTTACCCTCTCCTACAATACCAAAATGTCTGACTCTGGTAGAATACAAAAGAACTGTGAATCTGAAAAAGAGAATTTCATGACAATCTGTATTTTAACTGAAAGTCTAGTGTAATACACCAGTAGTGTAGTACAGAAAACTTCATGAAAATCTGGACTTCCTGTGTCTTGCACTGAAAAGTCTAGTGTAATACACCAGTAGTGTAGTACAGAAAACTTCATAAAAATCTGCACTTCCTGTGTCTTGCACTGAAAAGTCTAGTGTAATACACAAACACAGAGAACCTCCTGTTTGCTTAACATTTTGCCTCTGTATTTTAAGGAATAATCAGTTGCAATAAAGAAATAAAAGAAGTGTTCATGCTGTTGGAAACTTAATGTTCCTCTTATCCTCATGAGAGCACTACGGTTATTGGTACATACTGACCACTGCCAAAAAGATCCCCTTTTCAGACCTGACTATGTTAGAAGAATTTAGGTGTACAAAAAAAATCCTTTTCAGGAGTAGGCCTATGATCTTACCATTGATGTATTTTTGTGATAAAGCATAGCATAGAATATTTTAATGGCCTATTGGTTTTTTTGTTTGTTTGATTGGGGTTTAACGTTGTACTCCAGAGTATTTCACTTATATGATGATGGCTTGTCCACTTCACACGACTCCTC
Source organism: Mopalia muscosa (assembly GCA_031763545.1). Lineage (NCBI taxonomy): Eukaryota > Metazoa > Mollusca > Polyplacophora > Chitonida > Mopaliidae > Mopalia > Mopalia muscosa. The sequence goes on from JARFOD010030746.1 coordinate 8,640, forward strand.
GTCTAATTACAGTGGAAAACCGAAGAAATCTCTTAAAACTAATCCAGCAATTGCCAGAGCCACATCATGCGGCTCACTCTTATACCTGATGATCCACAGACAAACTCGATCCTGAACGGTAAAATGAAGTAGGATAAGTAAGTGCACATGCTATCATTAAGCCATCACCATGGGTAATGCCGTATTGGTGTATTTAACATTAGTTTTGTGTACAAAACACTCCAGAATATACCCGGTAGGGAGGTCTTAGAACAAATCTGTACTGACCTTTAGAGCGGTTTCTCTCAGCAAATGATATTCTCTGTTTGACAGCGTTTGACTTGGAGCAACTACAATGGAATCGCCTGGAAAACAATAGAGCCAATCAGATTATTATATTGAATTACTAGATAGAACATAGCATTGTTTATTTCAGTAAAAAGTTTCTGAAAAAAAATCATCGCCTTTTAAAGAATGGAGCAATTTAATACTTTTTCACTGATTATCTCTTTTGTATAGTAGCTGCAGCTGTTTTTCATCAGAGCCCAGTGACTGTTAAGATATTTGATTTGAGGTCAGGATTAACATTAACAAAATAAGAAAAATAGTTAACCATAAATTACTATTATGCAGTTACGAAAAATATTTGTTTCTCGGTAACCCAACCAACTCTAAGACTCATCACTAAATCAGCGACAAAACTTTTACAGGAAACTATAATTACCATATATGTCCTTGCCATATATAAAATACATATCACAATTTTTAAAAAATGAATCAGACAAATCAAAGTACATGTGTATAAAAATGTTATTAACTTTTAAAGATTTTCAAAAATCATAAAATTGAACACTGATAATGCATGCAGTGTATATAGAAAATAAACGGAATACATAACAAAATATTTGTTAATGTCCAAATATTTAAAGTAGTGTTAAATATTTATAAACATTTTTTTAATTTATATATTTTATTTACTAGTTCTATAGCACTTGAATCACAATATGAGCAATAACACAAAACTATGTTTTAGATGGCTCCTAAATTAAAGGGCAGGCTGTAGCGCCAGTTGGATGTTCTCCATAAACAATGTGCCATCATTTTGGGATTGTTTGTTTGATTGGTGTTTAACGTTGTACTCTAGGGTATTTCACTTATATGACGACGTACACAAATACAGAAAATCATAACATTAACCTTTAGCTCTGTGAACACCAGGGCCACAGAAAGCAACCTCTTTTCTTGCCTCTTACGTTAGACCGAGGAAGCCGAGGGAGTATTCTGCGGAGCCATGGCCCACCCACTCCCTCACGGGGCCCATCATTTTGGGAAGTTATTCGTAGGTCTGTGTATTCTTTCAAAACTAGACTAGAATTGTGTGATAAAATCCTTGTGGAAACCATTCTAAATTATGATGTTTTCATATTCTCCAAGATTTTTAAACATTGGATGAATACTTTGTAGTCATTAATCGACATGCTTAAGTAAAAAACATATGTGTACCATTGTAGACTACTATGAAATTGCTGTATTCTTGCGAATCATATATGTGCAATTGTATTGTTATATGGACAAAAGTCTGAAATAAAAGTTTATTATTATTTTTATTATTATAGCAGCCACTTTCACAATATGTCACAAGACAATACAATTTTGTACGATATTTTTTAGGCCTTTAGTTAAAAATGTTGAAATTTTATTGTACAATATTTTTTTGTCATACAACATTTTGTAAAAGTGACCCTTGGTTTCTTTTTAAGAGACTCTCATTGGCTAGTATTGGTGGTACCTGTGTGAACTCCTAAGGGGTCAAAGTTCTCCATGTTACAAACAGTGATACAGTTATCTGAGGCATCCCTCACAACTTCATACTCTACTTCCTTCCAGCCCAACAGAGACTTCTCCACTAAAATCTGGTTCGTCAGAGCTAAAGCCTGTACAGAGAAGACAAAATAATACATCACTGGATCAATACAACATCAACAGACTTCTCCACTA
>JARFOD010030757.1:0-10615 GCA_031763545.1 Mopalia muscosa
CTCGCCTCTTACGATCGACCGAGGAAGCCGAGGGAGTATTCTGCAGGGCTATGGCCCACCCGCTCCCTCATGGGGCTGCCCCAAACTTGAAATGTTTGTGGTAATATGACATATTTGCATAAACCCGAATACGACTACACCACGAACAATTCATTAAATTACTCAACACTAATCTGCAGGTTGGAAAAATGTTGCTTAATAAAATATGATATACAAGAGACACATTTTAGGTATTTTAAACAGTTTTGAAAACCGAACGGATAATGTAAATGTAATCATGTCTGGCCGACTACTTACACTGTTTGTTGTCTGTTCAAGTAGAGAACATCCAATATTACCGAGGTTGAAGTTTAAGGGTTTTGATTGACCCTAACACAAGGCCTTGAAAATCAAATTTGTCTCCACTATTTCGTACCAACTAAGATTCAATATGAATTTGTTTATTCGATCATAATTAATGTAGTTTTACAGTTACCCGCTCTAAAAACCAGTTCATGTCGGAAAATGTTTTCCTTAAAGGTGACACGAACCTAAATCGATGATTTGTATGAAATTATCAAACAATCATCAGAGACATATGAACCGAATAATTCCTTGATTTTTCAGACAACATAAATTACATTCCTGCACTAAACCACTGGGCTCCTAACAAAACGACATACAACGGTCAGAAATCTTTGACGACTGATTTTTTACTCTTTATCAATTCATATAGTTTGCGTATATCTACAAAGATTAATTGCTTCACACTTAGATTCTGATGCACATGCCCTTGTCTTTAAACTAACAGATGCTTATCGGATCGATGCTGTGGAAAATGTTAAAGTGTGTGAATCAGCAATATACACCAATACAAACATTTCAACCATTGTTCTTGGACAAAGACACGATAGAGAGGGATTGTGGGTAAATCTATAGCTATGGACTTAAGTACAACGCAGTTTTTGTTCGTTCCTACTCATAAAATCGAAAAGCGTGACAAGGTCCATTTGATGAAAATCCGTTGACTACTCTTTTAACACAATTACTCGCGTGTTTTATAGGGCACAAACCTTATATTTCACATAAAATCTATACACCTATTTCCGCAGTGTTGTTGTATTGACTAATATTAATACTGCAATAGAACAGTCTTTATTAACCAGACCATCGAAAAAAGTACTTTACGAAACAGAAAAGGGCATAAAATATTATTGTAACAGAAATACGAAACAAATCATTAAATTACAGACAGTAATCCTGTATGCGAACTCAACGACATTGTGTATTATTTATGACCGATAATGCGTCAGAGTATACCCAGTGTAATCAGTGGAACTGTGCCATTGGGCTACTATGTGGTTTTACTGGTATAAAAATAAATATTGATATTCGTCGAGAATAGAAACACTTATACCGTCTCATGGCGAAAAGCTAGAGCCAGAGATGTCGGAACAGGAGTCCGTTGAAACGCCATTTTTAACACAGGAACGCTAAAATACAGTGTCAGTCTGGCTGCAAGTAACGTGCTCTTGGTTGCATACAAGAATACGTGCTGAGTATGGTGTTGAGTTTGCATGCATGTTATCACAGTGAGTCGCAAAGGTGACTTTATATAACTACCGGATATTCATGTCAACTAGTCCTCAAAATATATAATTGGCATGTATATTGCAGTATATATTAGAATGAAATAAAATGCAATTCGACATAACTTACTGACTTTACGCAGCATCAGAACGGAATACGATACTAAAAACACAATAAGAATGCAACATTTTCATAAGAAAAACTACACACTATTACATAAACTTTCACCGAAAGAATGGACGCCATACGTAACCAACATACATATTGCACTACAACGATAATTTAACATGTAAGTCATGTGGAGCGTTAGTGATTAAGTGAACGTTTACCGAAAGAATGAATGTCATACGTAACCAACACACGTATTGCACTACAAGGATAATTTAACACGTAAGTCATGTGGAGCGTTAGCGTTTAAGTGAACTTTCACCGAAAGAATGGATGTCATACGTAACCAAAACACATATTGCACTACAAGGATAATTTGACACGTAAGTCATGTGGAGCGTTTGCGATTAAGTGAACTTTCACCGAAAGAATGGATGCCATACGTAACCAACACACATATTGCACTACATCGATAATTTAACACCTAAGTCATGTGGAGCGTTAGCGAAAATAACTGCTATATAATGTGGTGACGCGAGCATCTGTGTATTTATTTTTTTGTAAGATATGCAATCCAAATAAGCCATCTTGGTACTATTGCTTAAAAGCTACGATTTGTTTGATTGGGCTTTAACGCCAACTTAAGGTTATTTCACTCACACTATATGTCAACTAAACATTTCAGGTAAAACCAGAAGTCCATTAACTAGAAGTGTGAAACCCACGTATTCAGTAGTGTAGAAGGCATTGTTTCTAAAAAGTTCGCATTCATTTTCACACAGCGCCCCATGTTGCAAACCGTTAGGGGAGATAATTCAGCATTGAACTAAACTTTCACTGAAAGTCAGTCAACTTGACCCCTTTTGACATCTGAATTATGGCGAAATGCGCACAGAACCATCAGGCTCATATGTATAATTATATATATATAGGTTAGTCGACAACACAAACTGGTTGGCGAGTATTATGGATTTAACCGATGTAAGGGAAAAGAGATACGTTAGAAAGTAATCCGCTCAAAATAAATCACAAACCTCAGAATAGGAGTCCGTTGAAACTTCATTAGAAACACCAGTGTCAATATCTCGCTGTAGGCAATATAGCTTATACTCTAACGCTTGCAATATTGAAAATAGATTGCAACCAAATCTATAAAGAATAGAAACCGATTATAAATCATTATAGCATAGAAAATGTACAAAAGCCGACTCACCCTGTACCCTATTCTAGACCTGTGAAATCGGCGTGGAATTTCAAAAGGATTTCGAAAGTGTGCTGATTGTCATGTGTAATTAGAACATGTTATATAAGATAAATGGGTACTGGACTTGGGTACATTTATTGCTTGAAGGTCAAACTCAAAATGTCAAAGATGCATGATCGATCTCACAAAAAGACGTTGGTAACAACAAATGCTGTATAGCTAGCTTTATGGTTCGTTTGGTAGGATAATGACTATGTATCATCTTCAAGGAAGAGAGAATTACCGATCATATCTATCAGACAGCAACTGAGTTCCCATTTACTTACAACAGACTACAATTTATTTTTGGAAGCGTCACAAATATGACTTCAATGAATATGTTTTCTCAAGTTAACATTTCGAATAGATATTAGTAGGTTTTTATTGAACCCCAATGGTGGATATTTCTTACGGCTTAGCCAAAATAACAAAATAAAATATGACTGATCAATATCCGATGGTCATAAAACCAATGATTGTTCAATTAGAATGATATTGCCTATCTACCCGCCGACTTTTCATTTTAGCTATTGTAACGTATATCGATTATTCAATTACATACACTTGAGTGTAGGGAAACACTTATATAATTCACTTCTGAACGTACACTCAATGGTTTAGATTCCTCCAAGCCATACAATGCAAATCGGATCAATGCGGCTTAGCTTACTTCATTTCTCCTAGCACTGTCCCAACCAAAAGTTCATACCAGTTGGTGCAAATGAACTGTTTTATACCGACCGAAGCAAGCCACCATCTTTATTCTGCGTCCTCCTGCAATTGTACACAGACAACAACAGAGAAACCTCGTTTATATTCACGTGACGTACCAACAGATCAACAATGTCGTGTACTGTTTCTCAGTTGCACTTATCATATACAAAGGTGAAAATTACTATTTCAAATTATTAGAAACCGTATGTACATAATGATCCTTTTAAATGTTGGGAATTGTGCGCTGTAGGGCAATACTCTACTTGGTTGTACAATATTTTTTACAAAAATACAGCTTACCTGGGAAGTATTAACGCAATGGTACATCCTTTAAACATATTCACTGTTGCAATACCAGTCTCATTAATTTGCGTTTATTCGCAATACGTTGCACTAGTTTAAAATCAGCATAACACAGACTGGAGTTATCCCAGGAAAAAGTTTCAATACGGTTATTGTCCAGGGGCGTGTCTTGAAGTTACAAGTACTCGCTTCACAGTATAAAAACGTTTTATGGCAGCAGGTCGATGGTTTTCTGATTTATTCGTTTGCGCAACTAACAAAAAACTTGTTTTGTTACTAGTTCTTTTTTGTGGCGCCAAAAAGAGCTTTGTTTTTAAGCCGTTTCAGGCATTATGAAATGGAATTTTTGACATATTAAATAGCAACTGTCTTATAAATGTCAGCTGGCGTTCCCAAATTTGTTAACAATACCGGCATTTGCACTAATGATGTGATAGGCTAAATAGACAAAGGGCTTTGTTGTAGAATAAAAAAATGTTTTGTATAATGTAACAATTTCGTTGAGTTCTGTTGAGCGGATTGCATATTTTAGAAAGACAAATTATAGCTCACGCCAATTAAATCGTAACGTTTTTACAGTTCAACACATCGACTACTTTCAGATTGATCTGAAAAAATGCAGAGTTATTTCAGCATGCACAGTGGATATGTTTCTGAAGGTGTTACACCAACCCGGACGACGCATTTTGTAACGCATAGCAACGGTTATATATACACATTGGCTGGCGACCAAAAAGTCAAAATGTTTGCAATTATTTCAGCTGAAAGGGTCAACACAGCGCTGGGTCATGGTACAGTTCTTAAGAACACCTGAACTTGTGGTATACTTAAAATATAAAGACCCATTCAAAAGCCATGCAATAGTTCGTTGCATAACAATGCATTCAGTGGCATATAAAGGATAGACGTTTACTGACACTAAATATATAATTAGACAATTGATGGTGTGTGTTATCACATGTCGGGACTGATTTACATAATAACTTTATTGTATTTATCACATTCATAATTATAGCATAATGACATTGTATTTATTCGTATTAATTATGTTCGCGGACACTAAGGTTGGATTGATCGTTTCTATGTTCTGTAATGAGCCTAAATTGAATGGTTCCGCAAGGCACGTGGGTTCATTCTTTATTAAGCCGCATGTTTTAGATGTACAAGACAAATACTCATGTCACAGTATAATGATAGTAGACCGACGGCTTTCCGACTTAAGCGTAATAATATGCGCCAATAACAATGAACTGGTTTTGTCTTTTTCTTTATTTTCACATTGCTGGGATGATTTTTGCTGTTAAACCCTGCTTGCTTAATTGAGGACATGGAATTTTTGACATATTAAAGAGCAGCTGTCGTTGGCAAATTTGTTAGCATTACCCCCGTTGGGACGAATGATGTTAAATACAAGCTCTTTGTGGAACTTTAATGTTTTTTATATGCTGTGTCGTATCATACAGATGTGTTACCCTGAGTACATATTTTACAGCGTCAAATTATAGCTCATTCCAACGGCATCGTGTCGTTTGTGAATTCTAAGTTGGCCGCGCCGCCCTTGAGTGGGCATGTAGTGGCCTGAGGATTTTACGGTAAACAACAGATGTTGAATTGGGAGCTAAAGTGCCATATTTGGATCACAGGCCCTTATCCATCAATATAAATGAATATTTCATTCTATGTATGGTACATGTAACGTTCATACGTGGTATTGTATTGCTTATTATCCTTATTAATCTTCCTTACCGTTTATTAATACAAACAAATATGTTCACCTATTCAATTTGACAATTTATGGCGTCAAACTGTAAAAACTAGAACGATATAATGTTAGTTAATATATGAAACACGCCTTACACATTCTTGGATTCAGCTATATTTGGATGAACTTTGATGTGTACAATTATTAACATCTAGATAAGCCGACGTCATCAAACATCACAGAAGTAACTATATGGTTTATTGAAATACGTGCTGAGCGCAGGGTTGAGTTTCCGCGCATGATCCAAGGTTGTTGCGATATTTATAGGCCAGCGCGGTGCTCATTCCATAATAGAATCGATTCTTCTTCCTACGTCGAAATATCGACTGTATAATACACCCGTTCCATCTTGCTTTGAACTTCTTTAACTTTACTGATTCGTGGCAAAAGTCCTTCCCAATATTGGTGGAAAATATATCGCGATGGCCTGGAATGAATAAGAGGATTGTCTAAATCTCGTCCGCCTTAGAAACTCGCTCAATTATAGGGGCCTATGATTACGCAGTGTAGTCAAGGGATTACAAGGGATAATATATCGCAAAATAAGGTAATTTTTGGGTAACCATGTCCATTTCGAATGAGTTTTCACATATTTCAAAGTAGGCCAGTGTACTTTATTTGATTAAAATAAAACAAGTTGTGATGAGTTCCGCATGTGTCAGTTATGTAATAAATATGATGTACATCCTTTACAAACGATCGCAAAAGATTTGCGCTGTCTTTATAATTACAAAGCTAGGCTCACCGCATGTTCTGCAGGGTAATATTCATTCTGTCATTTGGTACAAACGGATTTCTCTTGTTTACACGTCAGCTCATTGTCTCAACGCACTCACACAAATGTACTTATACCCACTCATTCGATTACGCTATGGGTGCTACTCTATGTTTAACCAGATCTTATCATACGAAACTGTGGCTGCAATGTTCGAGGATGGCGCATATAATGGAACGAACAGCTAGCTGTCTTGGTAATACTGCGTAAAAGTTCAGGTTTGTCCAAGTAGGCTTTAAAGCCATACTTAAGTTTATTTCACTCTCATGAAAGTGTGCCATCCCAATGTACGAACGAACACCAGATAGCAAAGTACATAATACAGAGACAGCGCGAAGAGATCGACTTCATGAACATTCCCAATCTGGTTTATCTGTTGGGGGGATTGTTTCGTACATAGTTCTAGATCGGATCATTTTTAAAAACTAATTAATTCAATTAGTTCGTTGATATCGACAAAGTTACTTTATTAATATGCGCTCATTTTGTAAAAAAGCAGGATGAGTTGCATTTGAATCGATCATCTTCTCTTTTTAACACAGTGACTAGGGTGTTTTTATATGACGCAATTCTCAAACTTCAGATACAATATATACAACTGTATCCACAGTGTTGTTTTGTTGGTAGATTTCAAAGAACCAACTTAGGTTATCTGTTAGAGTAAATCCAGTGAAATAAATAAACATTTGGGTTTGAAAATGTTCTTGGTTGTTTCATAGGCAATATTGATACTCGATAAAAATAGAAACACTTATACCGTCTCTCTGGAAGGAAGCCACAGCCACAAACCTCACAACGGAAACTCTATTATTTACACCGGTAACAACAAACCACAGGGTCAATATCTCACTGAAGGAAATGTACTCTTACGTGCATACAAGATTCAAAATAGATTGCAACCAAATCTCCAAGGAATAGAAACCGAATGTAAATCATTATAACATAGATTTGTTTGCTTGATTGGTGTTTAACGTAGTACTCAATGGTATTTCACTTATATGACGACGGACACAAATACAGAACATCACAAACAAATCTGCTTTCACCCAGGTACCCTTTAGCTCTGGAACACCAGGGCAACAGAAAGCAACCTCTTTTCTCGCCTCTTACGATCGACCAAGGGCCATGGCCCACCCGCTTCCTCACGGGGATATAACATAGAGAGAAAACAAACAAATCCGTTCAAACTTGTCCGAACACTCTATTCAATAACCGATAAATATGTGTGGCATTTGAAAGGATTTCAAAAGTGTGCTGATTTTCATGTGTAATTAGAACATGTGATAGAAGATAACATGCTGCTAGACTTTGGTATGTATATTCTATTAAGGCCAAACATGAATGGTGTCATATTCTTATCCACTGCAAATGCCAAAGATGATAAGATCGATTTCACATAAAGACGTTGTTAACAACAAATGACATATAGACAGCCAACATTTGATAAAAAATCGACTGAATTGTTATTGATATATTTATTTACATAATGCCTTTCCATTTATTTTGGAAGCATCACAGACATACGTTAACTGCATTCATTTTTCTTCTGCAGGGAACACACTAGCACACCGATTGCACACCGATTGCGGAGATACTACCAATCACTGAAAAAGTTGCCAGTGTCTTCTAGCCGGCGACAGCGACTGACCAGTTGCTAGGATCAAATAAATTTGATATTTACGGCCAAGCTTTAGTCGCCAGCGTTGAGTGATCGCCCGTGTATTCATGCTAGCGAGAACATTTCAAATGGGTAATTAACTTTTGCGCGTGAATTCTTTGACAATCAGATCTCCGCATTCGCGCGACTGTATTCGCTCATGTGTCCACCGTATAAAGCTTACATTTGTAGCGGTATTGATAAGCTTTTATTAACCTCAATCATGGATATATCGCAGGGCTTTATTACAATAACAGTAACGTAATTTATAATCGACTTCAATGCTATGATCATAATTACCCATTTGAAATGTTCATTCGATTAAATTAGTGTTCATTTCGAATGATGTTTCCTATCCAGCCGGGAAGTTTTCATTTTACTTTTTGAAAACGTATAGCAATTATTCAATTTCATGCACTTAAACTATGAACTGGAGAAAATACTTATGTAATTTACTTCAGAACGTACACACAATGATTTAGATTTCTCCAAGTCATAAGATGCATATCGAATCAATACGTCTAACATACGTCGTTTCTTGTACACACCACTGCCTCGACGAAAAGTTCAAACTGTTTGGTGCAAACAAACTCTTCCTGACGAGATAAAGTATACCATTTCTAAACTGCGTCATTCTGCTTTTGTCCACTAAAAAGGTCAACAACTTCATGCATTTCTTTAAATTTGCATTTATCCAAACCTAAAGTACATAATAATAGGTTCAAATGTAGCTACAGTTGACAAACTCTGTTTACCAGGAAAGCAATTAACCAATAGTCGGTCCTTTAAACATATTTAACTTAAGCGAAGCCAGTGAAGACTGTCCTGAAAAGAAAAAAAAAACGTTTAGATCGATTCGATGTTATTGGCGATATGTAGTGCTAGCTTTACAATCAGCATGTAACAGACAGGGGGTATTCACAATAAAACTATTCGATTTGCAAGAGTAATTATTTTCAGCGGTTTTCATTTTGGGAATATTAATTAGAAAGATAATTACTAAAATTGCAAATAAGCACAATGCTAAAAGCTGTAGAATAAGGTTGCATCATATATTTATTTAGTTATTTATATTACTTCTCTTAGCTGATGCTAAGGTTGAATTGATCGTTTCTGATTTGTATTTAGCTTCAATTCAATGATTCCGCAATACTGAAGCATGTTTTAGATTTAGAAAACAAATGTTCACATTACAGTATAATGATATTTAATACAAGTAGTCCTTTGGGTTGTCTTATTTAAACGTAATAATATGCGCCACTAACATCGAACTGGTTTTGTTGTTTCTTAATTTTTGCAGTGTTTTGCTATTAAACCCTGTTGTGTATGAGGAAATTGAATTTTTGACACATTAAAGAGCAGCTGTCGTATCAATGCCAACTCACGTTCGCAAATTTGTTATAATTACCTGCTTTGGCACGAATGAGTTGCGTGAAAAGAAAATAGATTTTTTTGTGGAATTATAAAACTCCTTTGTTAAATGTGGTGTGTCTGTTTCGTACAATTGGTTGGGTCTGAATTATGTTGTGCTAATTACAATTTTTTTTCAAGTCAAATTTCATCTGATCATATCAGAGAAGTGTATTCTGGGAGATATAATGTCTAACCTCATAAATATTTTTTCAACAAATGAAGAGAGGGAAAATTGCTTGCCTTCACCTGCAATCGAACCCGGGTTACAGGCCCAACACTTTCTACATTGCTCCACAATTTGTCATATTGGTGAGGACTAGATATTGTTTGGTTTACAACAGAATTTCAACCATGCTTTAAAAACAATTCTCAAAAAACAGAATCGAATGTAATGGACTCACACAAACTGGCTTGTGTTTGCCTGCTCTACATATCTGTATACATGTAGTTATGAGAGTACTGTTAACGTTTGCACTACTTTTCGTATTATTAATTTGCATAATAATTTGAATAACATCGTATTTATATCTTGTAAGGTCCCTCGGGGTATTACCAATGATTTGATAATATTATTGAATGAAGAGAGGAAAGGAGTTTTAACGATTTGTACTTTACCAAATGCTAATACAATACGTTTATTTCCATACGTTATAAATTGTATCTTTTGCTTTCTCGATTCTACATGTCCAGATGTTTGTAATTTGAAAACAAAAAAACTCTTAAATTAAACTTACATTCAAAGACGTCCACCTTCAGTTTCCTTAAACCAAATGGTTCAAAACTTTGCTGTTAATTGATTCTAAATTTAGTATACCACATATTAGCAGGTCCTTTACAATCCTACGCGATGCACATATATTCTGCAAAGTGTTGAGCTAGGATGGCAAATGACTGACATAATTCTATGTACAGAACAGCTTATTTTTTTGCGCCATGTGGCAAACTGGCGAACCGCCAGGGGAGATAATTCAGCATTGAATGGAACTTTCGCTGAAAGCCAGTCGACTTGACCTCTTTTGACGTCTGAATTAGAGCGAAATGCGCACAGAACCATCGGATCCACATTTATAT
>JARFOD010030768.1:0-10614 GCA_031763545.1 Mopalia muscosa
CGTTTCAAAAACAAATTTTGGGAGCCTTTAAAAATAAAATTTTACCCCCCCCCCCCCCCCCCCCTCCTGAAAATAAACCAATAAGGGGACCTTTTCAAAAATACAATTACCCTCCTGACAATAAACCAATAGGGAGCCTTTCAAAAACACAATTACCCTCCAAACAAAAAAAAAACAATGGGAGAGAGGGTGAGGGGGGGGGGGGGGGGCAAAAAGACAATTACCCTCCTGAGTCCTGATAATAAACCAATAGGAGAGCCTTTCAAAAACACAATTACCCTCCCGACCATAAACCAAAACGGGAGCCTTTCAAAAACACAATTACCCTCCCGACCATAAACCAAAAGGGGAGCCTTTCAAAAACACAATTACCCTCCTGACAATAAACCAATAGGGGAGCCTTTCAAAAACACAACAACTCTCCTGACAATCCACCAATGGGAAGCATTAAAAAAGATACTTAAGTCACTACTGAAAAAAATTGTATCAATTGGGTAGAGCTATAAAACACAATTTGACTACTGAAAAGACAATAAATCAAATGGAGAAACTTTCAAAGCACAATACCCTTGGTGAAAGCCTAAAAACCAAACAAGAAAATTTAAAACATTATAATTTAAACCGAAAGTCCCAAAGTAAAGACAATAAATCAATAAACAACCGGTTTCATAAGAACTAGCCTAACTAAGTGACATTAAACCAAACGAGGGAGCTTTCCAATACACATTGCCCTTCATGAGACAATGAATTGATAGGGGAGCCTTTCAGTTAATATACACATTATGTCGATACTGAGATACTTTAGCGCATTTCAAAACAGCATAGAGCAATAGGAAACAAACAGAAGCATAAACTTAAAACTCATGTGTCAATGTGTTCTTTTATTGCACTTAAACAAAATACAAACGTTACTTTATCCAATAAGTGAATTAATCATAAGAGAAACAGCATGTGCCTTTAAAGGAAAAGCTGTGATTGTGCCCCCATGGAGAACATACATGATCCTACTGTAGATGAAAGTCCAGATAGGATGTAGATATTTAGATATGGAGAGAAGTAGGCAGTTGTTTTCCTCCACACATGGCATGTATCAGACCTTCCTGTCTTTATCAGAATTGACAGCCTCTTACAGACTGGGGGAGAGGAAGCGAAAGAGGAAGGGAGGCACATTACAATAACCTTCACCCCACTTAAAACAGAGAGAGAGAGAGAAAAAGGCAGGCATATATTTGGGACATCTGGAACCCACAATAGATCCAAATGGGTAACATGAAAGAAATGGTGTCACATCTAAACAAAACAATTAAAGTAAATGTCCTTGTGTTTATGGATGTAAAATGATAAATATTATTTTATGCATTTCGGATAAATTAACTCTTTTTTCTGTGGCAACCAAAAAAACTTAACCACTATTGAAGTAAGCTTTGGTGCTTCCCAAACAGGCAGGATCAGTGGACAGAGATGTCTTATCAAATACAATATCCTACCACCATGAAGGCAATTCAAGTGTATTTGTTGTTTCTTGGTGGTGGTTGTTGACTTTGGTGAGTGAGTATCCTACAAGCTATGGATTGTACAAGTATCAGGTATGTTTCTGAGAGTTGCTAGGCTGGACCAGGAGATACCCAACCCTTATCATCCTAATGGGAAGCTGTTTTGGTCCAGGGAGTTTTAATGACTGGTCCTGACAAGTGTTAATGTATGTTTGTTATCACACCTACTGACCCACAGCAACCCTTCTAAACCATGTGACATCACTAACCTCATTCTTCAGTTCTCATCTCTCTCCACCCTCCTTTTTTACTACAACCCCACTCTTAGCTATATTCTCCTGGTTGTCCATGGACACTTTACAGCACAGATATGAACATTACACAATATTCAGACCAATATTAAAATGACCAAAAAAATCCGACATCAATATTAAATTGTTCATGACTGCAGCTAAAAGATAGCTGTAATGGGATACTGTATTGCTCATGTAACCAGAGCAGATGTCATTGGCAGTCATCTCTACAGAGAGCAGAACTGTTTGTAGAGGGCAGAATGGTGTGTTTGGACATGTGCTGATATAGGCCATGTTCACAGACCTATCAATGATAACTATCTAATGGGGTGCTCTATCATACCCTAAAGCATGGCCGTAATGGACAACTTTACAAACAAACCCCAAAGACAATATGTCAACTCTAATGGCTAGCTGGACAAACCTATACTTCCACCGTCTACCCAAAGGGTATTTCTACCTTCTAACCCCACAGTCTGCACCATTGGTCAGTAAAAAAAAAAAACAGGGAACACCAGTTCTATGTCAGTTAATAGTCAATCACAAAACAGAAATCATAATTGACTTTAACCTTAACTTAATCAAATAATCAGTTAATATTGCAAAATGTAAAATTTTGTTCCACAAACCACCTAAACATACTTCCTGATAAGAGATCTCACATAACCAACTTGCCAGCATTCATAATTATATACTATGTGTTTGACTGTGACCTGCACCCCTTCCCCTTAAGGGTACACATCCCCTGACATATCACTGACCAGAGAGATAAGTGTTAACCAGACATAAACCACACAGTCCACTACATCAATTCTGAAGTCTCAGATACAGAAGACCATTGACATGTGCTGACCAAATCTCTGGCTGAAAGTTTTCAGGGTTGTCAGGAGACAGCTGTGAGAATGCCTGATGTTGTCCAGTACCTGATAGCCTATGGTACACCCCTTTCTCTTTCTGTGCATGACAAGTGCTGGTACTAAGGCTAACCAAATGTTTACTTAATGGGTCAAAGAAGAACCATTCATCATTCTCAGGACTTGTCAAGGAGCTCTTTCTTAATGAAGGTAGAAATGTTATGCTATCAGAGGTAGACCTACATCAATCTATCACCATGGTGCTCCAGACCTCCTACCCCTCCATTTACACCCTACCCTCACTCAAATCTTGACATCACAGTTTTATAAGCATTGTGCCCATTTACTTAACTCCCTCATTCTAGTCTTGCCAAAGTAGGCCTTTAATGTGACACCATCATAACATTTTCCCCAAAGGTCTATCAGTAGTCTTTAGTTTATATAACTAGAGGGCTACATGGTTTGTTTCTGGACAGGTGACATCTGCCTTTCTGTGCCATCTAATCCCACAACAGCTGTATTCTATAAGTCCACTGTCACTATCTTAAGTCCTCTAACCACTGATTAGACCACAGTACTGTCTTTACCAATTACACAAGCCAGACAATAAATGTCTTGGTTTCATGAAAGTATTTCACAAAAGTTAGAAACAGACGCATCTAACAGGACAACACCCACCTTAACGATGTGAACCAGTAAGGACAGATATTCTTCAAATAAAATATTTAGCTTGTAAATCTGGCATAACAAGACAGTGCAGAATTATACAGAAAACAAACCATAGTAATAACTTGACATATGCCATAGCAGAGACTCAATGTTGACAAAATCTAAACTAAATGTCAACATCTGTTTAATTTCTAGGATAATTCCATTCAGAACAGGAATTTGGAATACAAGAATGTCAGGTGAAAACAGAGGTTTACGAGCTCTTACCTGAATTAGGAATGTCCATATCATATCCACCAGGTGGGTGATAATGTTTTCTCCTCACCAGAAAAATGATGATTACTACGGCTGTCACGAGAACAGCAAAGGCAACACATAATCCCACATAGAGGGCAATATTCTCTACATCATCCTTCTTACTTGCTGAAAACAAACAGAAACATCAAATTTAAATGAATTTCTCAAAACGTAATGTTATATTTTTTTTGTAACATTGATACTTGATAAATTGTTTGTTTCAAAGGGGTAAACACTGTACTCAAGGGTTTTTCAGTTAAAGCAATGAATTGTCTCCTTTTCACTGTTGCCTAGTTTATATACTGAGGGACACAGTAAAAAACCTCATAAAAACAGTTAGTTTGAAGCTCTCATGTACCTGTTTTCAAGGAGACTCGGCCCTGTGTACAGTACATAGAAGGAAGATCAGTAGTCTGACACGCTAACCACTGAAACACACTTGTGGGCTCTCACAGTTGAAAGAAGACATCAAAGAGAAAACTCTTTGACATGGCCTAGGGGAGTATTTTTTTATTGTGAAAACAACAGACATGACATTCTAACAAACAGTTCAATACAAGCTGGATACAGCCCCTGAAAACCCCCATAATGAAAGAAACCGCTTAATTTGAAGTTATACCCAAAATACATAAAATATTCAAAACATCACATGAGAAAATAAGTGCTGTTTTCCATACTGGTCCCATTCCATATAAAGACAGTAATCAAAGTTTATGAATGTTGGGAATATGAAACTTTAACGTTGGCGGCCAGGATAAATAAGGCACTTGTGGCAGATGGTAAAAGCTGCAGAAATTATCAACATGCTTGCTAATACAGACTACACCATCAGTGTATTATGGTGGGAGGGAGAAACACTGTAACCCATTGAGAGAGAGCAGATATGGGTACTTAACGCCCAGATACTGCCTCATTAGACTGTGTCTGTTTAAAGACTGACTACTTCACTAAGACAGTACCAGTCATTATCCAGTATGTTGGCCATCAGCTGTCCAGCCCACTAAACTCCACTGACCATCTGAGTGCAACCTCAATAGGTCCATCAGTCATATATCACTTTGACCATATGGTCATCTAGAGGAAATAGACCAGCTACTGGCAATTATCATATCACTGCTTACTCTCCCTAGTTCTGCTGTTTGTTTATAAATGTCTTGGAAAGAGTTTCAGATGATAAAGTCCTCTTCTATCCTTTAATAACTTGAATGTCTGTAGAGGAGAGTGTTTTATAATTTATAAAGAGGCTGTTTATTCGTATCCCTAAACAAGTAGTTTTTAAAAGATAGACTCTGAATGTCGCTAATGATAAAATAGTTTGGCATTTGAATTTTTAAATTGATCAGATTCTGCAGGATTTTACACATAGGCACTTCTCAGTTTCTTATTTTACTTTGGGAACATAGATATTTAAAAAAAATGTTAAACCAAAAACAAGGTTCTAGAAAGGCTGACACATGCTGGTATCTAATGTTTATTTGTAAACTAACAAATTACACAGATTAAGTACTACTAAGTATCTGAGTGCTTTAAATTCAAAAGAGGTGACACTGAGAGACATGACCTGAGTGGATAAAACATATTGTTGAGAGAAACATGGATTAGATTGTGAGTAAGTTGTTGGCATGCTCTCTTGTTTGTTTTGAAGTAGGACAGAGAGTTGATAAGACACCAGCGAGTCAGTAAAGTGTGACTCAAACATACTGTGGGGGTTGTGTCACCTGATCTAGGCGCAGGACATCTGCGAATGGCCTGCTAATCAGTGGGGAATCAGAGCCCACTGATAAGGCATCTTCTCCCAGATACACCCTACTCTACATGATCAAATAACAAGAGACCCTACATAATGCACTGGGTATATATTCCCTAATTAAAATGTATAGTCTATAATGACCACACACAGCTTATACAAAAAATGACAAGTTATGTTCTTATCTTCCAGTAACTTAGAGCATATGACATAAAGACAAATTTAAAGTTTGAAGACAAACTTGTTTTTTTCTCCTTATGGCCAGATCAATCATGCGTTCTATAAGAAAAAAACTATATATCAATCTATAAACTGTAAACACTGATTTATAACAAATGTAATCATCCTTGATAAGCATTTTAATCTTATCCCTTTCTAAATTTTGAACAAAAAGTTAAATATAAAAAATTAAAAAAACAACTGAAAACCACCGTTTCTTTTTGCCATGCTGTAAATGTTTATATATTTGTTAAAGTTGTATTTGCTGGAAAATAAAAGAAACAAGAAAATAAAATAAAAATAAAATAAAATAGTTACTGACTGGTTTAATGTATGATAAAAGTTTACTGGTAAGCAACAGTTTAATGGATAGTGTTTGAGGCATGATACTGTGGATGTTGTTAAAGGACCCATCTGTTGAGGACATGAATGTGTGTAAGTCCATCTGCTAGACTTCCTTAACAGAACAACCTTAATGATGTTAACTCAACAGAATGGGATCACTCCACAATTCAATTCAATAGCATTACCAGCTAAACAAAATTCCACCCAGCTAATAGCTCTCCAAATTCAATTGTACCGCTGGTGAAGTAGATTGAATAGCTATTGAGCAGTAATTGACTGAGAAGGAGGATTACATGTCTCTAACGTGTCTCTAACGCAATATAAGCGGCTTCCTTCCTTCTCAAATCCCTGACCAGTGAATTGACAAAGTACATACTGTTGCTCTCTAGATAATAATATAGTTACAGCCAAATGTGTGCTGAGAATCAGCGAGGCTAGTTGATCATTACTTGTATCTGGCCAGGAAAAACACGAAGATCCTTTAAGGAAACACTAACGGAACTTCCCGCCTCATAGGTTTTTCTATCGGCTCATTGATTTGTTGGCATCTTGCTGGCACAGCTTGAACCTCTCTCCGGATACAGACCGTTTCTTAACCAAGCAAGTGTAATACCGATAAAAAAGTCTCTCTACTTCTCGACACTAAGTCTCCGCAATGCAATTGGTTAATAAGAAGAAACTGAGGTGTAATGATCATTTCAATGAGATTATTCACTTCATTGAGTCTCCATGTTTAACCAAACCATCAAACCCATTAGCTAAGATCGGAAACCAGACAATGTAAACAAAAAAATTGTCAAAAAGGACATTATTGTACCAGGACTTAATTTGATTGTAGCTGATGTAGACTGACATGGAAATAAAAACTCGTCAGTAATGTAATTAGTAAAAAATAATTTATAAACAGTTAAATTGGTATTCTTGAAGAAGACAGGATAAGGGGGATGTTTCTCATCTACTTATATAGATACTGTTGGTTATACTAGATAGAGTTATTTCTCTGGCCATGTCTCCGGCCTTATCTCTCCACCCACACCCCTAACATCACTGATTTATACACAGAAAAAGAGATTTGTTTCCTGACAGTGCAATGGTTCCAATCTAACCCACACATCAGTCTATTTTTATGTAGATGTCTATTAAAACCATGTATCAGTATGCCCTGAGCAACTGACTATAAATTGACTATAACACCACTCCCTGAATTGATTTATATCTACTTTCTCAGTTTCATCAGCAATGGCCAGTTCATGGATAAAAAACAAACACTTTACTTTCAAGTGGGGAGTCATTTATTACAGATGTTAGGCGCTCTGGATAGATTTCTATCATCTCTTTGATATGCACATAAAACAAGAAAACTGGACATTCCAGAATTTACAAGACCAGAAATCTTCTACATCAAAAATGCTTTGAGATGGGCTTTTTTTGTTGGTATTTTCAAAGTTGGGGAAATATTCTAGGGAGATTTTGTTGCAAATGTGTTCTTCACTTTCCAGGCGATAGAGGTAGAATGATATGGTTTGGCTAAATCTAAATGGACAAAACATGGCCCATCTGTTTGGAAACATTTTCACTCCAGATTGCGAACAGGCTCGATTACTTTTATATCTACCAAACTATTCCCTGTATATCACACCTATCTCACCTCTAATTAGGCATCTGCTTTTAATTCTAATTCACCTGCTCTACCTGTCTTAATCAGATATATATCAGAAGACACCAAGCACATACTGTGGTAGTGTTTCTTAACTGTTCAGATAGTACTAAGTACCACATTATCAGAAATGATAAAACACTTTTGAATGACATATTCTATCTTTGATCTTTGGCATACACAAAACAAAAACCTCAACATACATTGTAAAATGAAGCAAAGAGGACTCATTTTTATTTATTCTGTGATCAGTAACATTGGTAATTGGAAAAATATGGCAAAAGATTCATGGATTGTATTTAACAAGTTACTTAGACACCAAAATTCTGCTGCTGATAAGATATGTCAGTTTATTTTACACATATAGAGCGAATTCAAGACTAATTCAATGCCAGAAGAGGCAAAAGGTTTCCGCAGTCATAGTGTAAACAATGTTTGTAGGGATAAAATATGATCATAAGTATGTTAGCTGGGTGAATTAGTACAGGAATGGTATAAATAAGATCAATTAGAACTGAAATCTGTCCAGAGGGAAAGCCAGTGCTTAATGGATACAGTGTCACCTAAATGTCATAATCTCATCTATCATACAGAGGAATTCAAGAAAAAAGACATCTCTGACAGTAAGACTAGGGAGTCTTCAAGCCTATTAAATTACATGTCATTTCATTTCTTCATAATTACATTACGATGTATTTCACAGTCAGAGTAGAGTTTTGTACTCACTGGCTACTTATGCTAATGCTATAGTTATTTTTATAAAGAATTTTTCTTCTTTTTGGTGGAATTTTTACATGGTGTCTAGTATAAGTTACAAGAGCTTGTCATTTCTGTAAATGTTATGTCTGTGCAGAAAATATGATCATTTCCCAAAGTACCAAAGACAAGAAAGTATTAGATCTGCCACAGTTATGTTACATCTGGTTTTAATCCTGTAGTCTTCTCAAAGCACCATCACCAGAAAAACTTCCAACCAAAGCAACACCCTTAAGCATCTCTTAAATCTTCATAAAGATATCAACTTATATCTAATCCAGTATTTAAATTAGCCATTAACATGGGTGCAAATGTCATTAAAGTTTCTACAAAACCTGCCCAGCTACCCTTGGTGCGACTGTCTTATATCATCAAAATGTGACAGTTCCATGACAAACCTTACTTAACATTGGACCAAAGAAGATTTAAAACTGTCACGAGGAATCCTAGATAAGAAGTTATCAGTCCAGAAATGTAAACAGCAATATTTAATTTCTTGCTTACTGATAAAATGTGACTGTCAAAGAAACTAAACACCCAGCAACACATCTGTCAAGTAACCCTTTAAGTATTATCCTCACCAAAAAGAAGCAGAAAGATTCCGCAATAACCTTTAAAATAAATAACTTCAAAAGGACAAACATTTCAATCATCTGGTATAAACTTACTTCCCTCTATAGAATGTAAAGGTTAGCAACAACTGTTTTAAGCCTCTGGAACCCTGTACCCACTAACTAGCACCCCCCACCCCAACACACACTCTTTATGGGGTAGCTGCTCTGATAGGTGGGACTGTCAATTTTCATCTTCTCCTCAGCTGAGAGAGCTGGGTTTAAGGTGGCCTTTAGACTGGTCCAATCTCCAGGAGATATCTCAAACACCACTGATTTATTTTCACAAACTATCACCAACCTATGTTAATATTACATTCCGCCCTCAGCAATAAAGGAAACATCATTCCCCAGGAAATCTGGCCGCTTATCAATCAGTACAGTCTTTATATAGAGATTCTGTTTTTCTGTTTAGCTTTAACAATGAATCAACTGAACTCTACATTTTGAATCTTAAACTACAGAGTCATTGCAACACATTAGGATAACAGGGTGCTTTCAATGGGATTTTAGAATGATATCTATTTATATGAAACTACAGCGTGATCTCCAAAGATTTGTGACCAAGGAGTGATTTTAACAGATACGTATCTACATAGTGCAATATATATGTAACTTTGGAGTG
Organism: Mopalia muscosa; assembly: GCA_031763545.1. Lineage (NCBI taxonomy): Eukaryota > Metazoa > Mollusca > Polyplacophora > Chitonida > Mopaliidae > Mopalia > Mopalia muscosa. The sequence goes on from JARFOD010030768.1 coordinate 9,567, forward strand.
ATCTCAACAGATATAGACATGTGACTACAGAATGGTTTTGACAGATTTAGAACTTGAGAGATCTCAACATAGTATATGTGACTATAAAGTATATATATAACAATATTGGTTACAACAGATATAGAATGAGCCTGAACAAAATGTGAACATAGAGAGATGTCAATGAACAGTTTGTATGCCAGGTAAACCTCATTATCTGCCATGTTGCTAACTGCATTGCAACAGGCTGTATGATGTCTTTAAACATTTCCGTCTCAATAGTCTGACAGCTGTTCTCTGATATTAGAACTGTTTGAGGGAATTAGACTGCAGACACGAAATATTCTGTAGACTTGCCAGACAGACTGCACTAATCACAGCACAGCGAAATAACAGCTTCAAACAAGTCCTCAAACTTCAAACGTTGTCATTATAACACGATGATGAGAAAAGGCTTGAGAAGCCGGCAACTTAATACTAATAACAGAGATATGACTAGAGATTTTTTTATGAGATACATCCTGGTTACATGACACTATATTTAACAGTTGTATGGCCGAGAGCATTGGGATCCTAGCAGAGACAAGACGCTGTGTTTAAGTTTAGCTTTCAGCGTTTGTTTATGGTAGAAATATCGTTTCCTTAAAAACACAACCAGGTCTTGGATAACAAGGGAGTAGGGTCATGGGGAGAATGTCTCTCAATGCTGGTTGGTGTTACAGTCTGTCACTTCTCAAGGGTAGCCTCTCCAAACAAACCTAACACACATTGATACAACACCAGATGAACAGGTGCTTTCTCTTATATATAAGTCAGCGGACATGGGACCAGAGAGACAACAGAAATTACTGTTATACAAAAATGTGAATATTGGAAATAAATAATATCCCATTAATACCACTGGTGATACTAATCTGGCCATACTAACAAATTGTGATGTTGAGGAAACAAATCCCTGTTCTAGTGTATTCAATCAAGATTGTTTGTTTGAATGGGGTTTAAAGTCGTACTCAAGGGTATTTCACTTATATGACGATGTGCCAGCCCAATGGGTGAAGGAAACCACCCT